>OMNN01099234.1:0-21598 GCA_900302755.1 Chromis chromis | reverse complement strand
GATATTTTCTGACATGAGTGTCACAGGCATTTGAAAATGAGTATTAGATAACAAGAGTAAGAGTCTATAGAAATATAACAGCTCTGTGTTATACGGTGCTTTCAAAATATATTCAACGCCCTTGGAAGTTTTTACTTTTATTTTGCTTTTTAACATTAAATCATGCTCAATTGGGCTGCCATTTAGCTCACTGAGTTAAGGCGATACCACACAGCGTCATGAGTTCGAGTCTGGCTCAAGACCATTTGCTGTATGTCACTCTCATCTCTACCCTCACTTTCACTCTGTCTCTCTCTACCAATAAAATGGAAAAACTCTCCCCCCAAAAACACATTGAAAAAAATCGTGCTTAATTTAATTTTTTGTTAAAATGCCATTATTTTGTAGAAATTAGTTTTCATTTTGACATGAAAGAATCTGTATTTGTAAATTCTTGTCCAAAACGCCAAATTAAATTGACCATGATTCAATGTTGAAAAGAAATAAAAGGGGAAAACTTCCAAGGGGGGTGAATACTTTCTTTGGGCACGGTGGTATGGCTATAAACATGAATATGTCTTGCTATATCGGGGGCACTGGTGGCCTAGTGGTTTGTGGTTTGTGAAGCGAACTTGTAACTGGTGGGTTGCCGATTCGAGCCCCCGGACTGGCAAGAGGTTGAGGTGGGGAAGTGAGAGCGACTGCTTGTCCCAGTCACCACCACTGTGGGCCCTTAAGCAAGGCCCTTAACCCCTGACTGCTCCCTGGGCGCTGCACCGCGGCAGCCCACTGCTCCTAGTATGTATAGTTAAGGTTAACTTTGAATAGGATGGGTCAAATGCAGAGAGGGGATTTCCCTAAGGGGATCAATAAAGGTTAGATTATTAGATTATTATTAAAACATGGATAACATGTTTCATGTAATTGTACATTATGTTTTTTGTGAAAATTATCCTTTTTCTTTTTCCGATGTGACACCAATCCGTATTAAACAGAAAGTACAGCTGAGGCTGATGGGAGAGTCAGTAGTTCTGATGATATTTGGTCAACTGACCTCATGATGATGGCATTAGATGAAAAGTCAGGGTGTCACCAAAGCAAAACAAATCATCCCGAGGGGAACGAGATTGTGTGGACAAAGTTTAATGTCGATCCATCCAGGACGTGTTGAGGCATTTCCGTCTGGACTAAAATGGAGGCGGATGCATGGAAACACGTCAGTAGCATGACGACTACCTGCCTGCTGCTAGATCCTGAACGGCAATAAAGCTCTTTCAGCTCTGAGGCACAGAAGAAAGCTGATGAAACACAATTACATTAATTACTAAAGCTGTTAAATGGAAGAGACACATTCTTCCACCTCCACCACCTCTTACTTCATGTTCCCATTTGACAGCAGAGACATCCACGGCTCCATTTCCTTGCAGACTGGTAAGATTGTAATACTCGCATCTGCTGCTGGAGCATAACATATGACTCCAAATGGAGCACAGCCAACAATGCATTTCAGTCCTTATTAAATCTGGCATGTTGACTGAGACGCTGCATTCTTATTTATAGCTCCAGCCCTGTGCGCCGTGTCCATATGTACTTCTATTTTCTACTCCGACTAATTAGATGGCTCCTTGGCCTTCTAACGTGTTTACAAGCTTAAATGACGCTCAGTAAATATCATACATTTTGTCTTTTCTCGTGTGGTAAAATAATGATGTACATTTGGAGAATTAACCGATATAGACGCAGAAATATCCAGCAAAAGCAGCTGAATATTGATTGGTAAAGAACACTGAATTACATCCTGTGCACGTTTAACTGCTACATCTGGGATCCCCTGAGCACATCATGTTCAAGGTTTTGTCATTGATCAAAGCTAAACCTAGAATCAATACAGTGTTCATTATCAACCTGCTGTTGTATCATTATTTCTTTCTTATGTAGCCCTCCTATAGACCCTCTATATCTTCTATATATATTAAATTCACCAGTGGGACTGCCCTCATGGTCATAGGGTTTCGAATGGACAACAATACAAACAGTGCAGCACGGCTACAGAGGAGCTGAAAATAGTGGGAGGAAGAACAAAGAAAAATCGGTGGTGGATTTCAGGTTAGACAAGGGCAACCACACACCATTTATCAACAGACAATGTGTGAAGGTGTCGAAAAAAGTGCTTTACTGGACGCCACTGCAGCCGATGTTTTAAAAAGAGAAAGGATGCTTCCTCACTCTCGTCAACAAGCAGGCGGTTTGAAGAATTTGATGAACTGATTTAACAGAGGAGTGGAGAAAAGATGAGACAATAAGCGATCAAAGCTTCGCCGTCCTTTACCAAGTCAAAATAATAGCCATAATTATGCTTTGTGTGCGCCACTAATTATTCATTCCCAATGTGTGTTTTTTTCCAATGCTTAGAAACTGCTATGGTAATAATAATAATAAATGTTAAGATTAAGTGTCTGCAAAGCTCTACAACTGCAAATCAATTGAGTTTCTTTTCAAATAGTTTCTGAAGTTGGCTTTAATGTAAGCTTTAAAGAATCCTTCCCCAAGGCCATGATAGCTTCTGCCTGAAACACACCAGAGTAGCTTAAAAACCAACGTAGCTTCTAGTCAGTGACATAGGAGGGTGTAGGATCTGTTTCAATCTAGATTCATGATATTTTTACTAATTATAACAATAAATCTATCAATCAACTTTCACATCAGCTGCCATGAAGGTGAATTTAATCCTATGCAATGATTAAAATGCCATTCATTTCATTACGGGCACACACAGAGCTCGGCCGATGGTCACCGCCGCCCTGCTCAGTGGGTGAAATCAGACATCATAAGGGCCATGAGCTGTTGACTCGTCCTCTGAGTCATGGAACTCACAGCTGTCAGCCAAAGGCTGTCGAGCCATGAGCCTGCACGCAAATCAAATGCAGTTTTCTCTTTTCTGGCTTGCATGGAAAGACAGCTCAACACACACGCACACACAAAAACCAACAAAGAAAAAGAGGGAGATAAAAGTGGGTATGAAGAAGGTTACAGTCACATTGGCATAGAATCTGAAGGTCTGCTGGTCAAAGATAAAAAAGTTGAACAAACACAACACTCTCTATCATTTCTCTCTCTGCAGAAGCTCCACCAGGCTGCTCCCGACAAAGGAAACAGAGGATGATGGGAAACAGTGTGTGCTGAACAAGACAAAGACTGCACATGAAAGAGAAGAATAAAAAGTAAAAAGATGGATTCATGAGGTTTGCTACACAAGATGGAACTATTTAATGGGAAGAGGAGCAAAAGTAAATGACAGTTTGAGTGAAAGAAAGTGAATCAAAGGTAGAGCACGAACATTCATCTACGATGAAACACCTTCAGAGAGCACGGTTTACTCCTCTCTGCTGCATTGCTGGAATTGTATTGACAGAAGCAATTCACACAATGCCTTTTAAAATTAACCAGTGGCTGTCAGAGCTAAAGCTAACACGCCGAGCGCTAGTGGCACTGCCTCGACAGCTACTTAATTGGCTAAGGGTGAGACGAGCCGGTAAGGCGGGACAGCTACACGCAGGAAGATGCTCGGAAAGGCTGCAACAACACTGTGACACCTGGAACACCAACAAACTACTGTAGAAGGATGGGACGGATGTTTGTGTCTAACAAGCTGAACCTGCATCGCTTCTTAATTAGAAGAAATGTACGTTTTCAGCAGAAAAGTTTGAGAGAGTAGCGCGCTCAAGTACAACAATGGAAAAGAATGCTGCAACATGAGCTCATCGGAGTAAGAGCAATATGATTCATTTGGCCTCATCAGACATGTGTAGCCAAAATGACTTCCTTTAGCTTCCTGAACAACTAAATGTGTTTACAGTGTAACTACAGATTATGTGTGTCTTATCTCCAAACTATTCTCTGATGCATTCGATACGGTTTTAGATTTCTGAGTGCATATCCATCATTGAAGGTGACTTTTGGCTTCAATTCATTTAAGTAATCAATGAAAATCAGTTGTTGGACTCTTAAGACAATATAGGAACTTTGACAGGAGATTTGCTAAATTACACAACTCCAACAAAACATGGAAGTAGATGGAAATTAAGAGTCTGCATACATTGGTAAAACAAAAATTCAAAAATTGTATTCCTAAATTTAACCGAACACTGAGTGAAAACAAAACTTTTCATCTTCAGAATAAGCGTCCCACTCTGGACCTGATCCTGGTTCCCTGGGTGAAAGTGGCTTTGCTTGGAAACAGCGTCTGCTTTAGTATGACGATCATAACCATTCTGATTTTGTCTCTGAAATATCTTCCCGTTTGATAATAATCAAGGCAGCCCCCAACCAGTCTGTGAGCCGTTCAGGAGGTTTAGGACTGCATCTGTAAACCCCTCACATTACCAGAAAATCTGGGCTGAACATCAGTTTATACCAAGATCCCAGACCAGATTTATCCTCTGATAGTTGGGAGAGGTGAAAGAAGGGTGAATCAGTGGTAGTGTGATCCTGGCTTTACACTCTTTCAGACTCTGTGGCTCTTTCAAACTGGAAGCCTTTCCTACTATATCACAGTGTTAGGTTTCGGTGAGAAAATACACTTCTTTTAAAACGCGACTGAGAATGCAGTTTAATTGTAGAGGAATGTAATTTTTGGGTGACGGGGTTTGTTTAAAATACAGCAGAATGTTTTGCAAAATCATAACCTGCCCCTGAAAATGTGGTGTCAAATCTGAAGGATTTAATAGTAATAATAATCTAACCTTTATTGATCCTCTTGGGTTCCTTCCTTCTCTGAATTTGACCCATCCTATTCAAAGTTAACCTTAACTATACATACTTGGAGCAGTGGGCTGCCACGGTGCAGCGCCCGGGGAGCAGTCAGGGGTTAAGGGCATTGCTCAAGGGCCCACAGTGGTGGTGACTGGGACAAGCGGTCACTCTCACTTTCCCACGTCAACCTCTTGCCAGTCCGGGGACTCGAAATGGCGACCCACCGGTTACAAGTTCGCTTCACAAACCACTAGGACACCACTGCCCCATTTCTCTGTAACATGAGTAAATACGCTAAGTTAAACAAGTTGAAAAACAACATATTGTGTTCAAGTGTGTCATGTGCTTTATAAAGAGTGTGTGGGTCTGATTTATTGTTTGACTGCAGAACTGCAACAATTACACAATTAATGGACTAACAATCGATTAGTCCATTTATCAAAATAATCTGCAGCTATTTTGATTATTGATTACTCATTTAAAAGCATTTTTAAGCAAAAGAAAATGTCCAATATGTCATCAGTTCAAGTTTTGAGTGGAAATTTGCTGCTTTAGTGGTCACTGTTGTCTGATGCTTTACAGAACAAACAATTAACGAATCAAATGTGGAAATAGCTGGCAGATAAACTGATGATGAAAATAACTGACAAAACTACTCACCAACTGTCTTCACCTTCTGGTTCAAATGTTGCCGATCTTGATTTCTACACAAAACGTACACAATATAATCTCTTCCTGACTGAGCCCAGCTCAAAGCATACAGGATACAGAGAGGGAGTTCTGTTAGCAGCAGGTGCTGTAAATGCACATAGGCCTTGACAAATCAATGGCAATCACGAATCCTAACTATTTCCCATTATTATTCAGCCTCCACACTGCAACCTACGATGAAATGCCTATTTCATTTCTCAAAACGCAGAGGCGGCCTTTCTTGTGACAGCCCAGGTGAGTTACAATAGCAGGCTTCCGCCTCAGCGTGTCTCCAAGGCAACCCCGACGTTCCATCTCAAATTAATTTGGACAGTAGCACTTTTATAAATCGAGCACACAGCGAAGGCTTCATTCCATCTTGTAGGGAGGAAGAAAAGACACAGGGCAAAATGTCAGTCCATTAAAAGACCACTCTGCACCGTGTGCTCTTGAAATCATGAGGCAACTGTTTGAGCGCAGCTGCAGACGTGATTTATTTGATGGTGGTGGTTTGATGATGATGGTAAAAATGCTTGTGTGGCACCTGTGAGTCTTTTATTGTAGTAGAATTCTCTCGGTGTGAATAAGTCAAGCTCGCCTGTGCATTATTCACACTCATGTAACAAACACACACTCATGGTGTAACCTGTCCAATGAAATTCTCCAGAGACGACTAGCTTGACCTTGTAACGTAAAGGTTTCCATTTCACGGCTGGCTGCTTGTGGATGTAATCATCTATAAGAATAAACAGGGGTATAATTTGCATGCGTGCTCCAATTAGAGATGACGGCTGGTGATATCTGGAGTCCGGCTTCCATGACAATAACGGACCAGACAAGATATGAGAGGGAACAAGTGTCACTGGGGGAGGCTTTTCAGAGGGAGCACATTGTGTTGGCTGTCACACACTGCCCTTCTCCTCCAAGATAAGACACGCAAACACAAACTGAAATGTCTCCTGCTACTTTCTGATCCTGCAGCCCTCATACGTGCAGTTCAATCCCAGCCGAGAGACAGGAACTGTGCACTGCGCCACCTCCCCTCTCTGCATTTGTGGAGTGTATATACTATATTTATGCTCTGCAAGTGAGGAGGTGGGGGATGGAGGGCGTCCACTAGAGATTGCTGACAGATCAGGAACACTGTCTGGTGCTGCACCACAGGAGAGTGATTAGGGAAGGTTTTGTCATTTTTCTCGATATTTTCGGCCTTTGGTTTGGTGTATTTTTCCCCTCACAATCACTGACAGGTCCACTGCCTGTCAGGATAAGGAAGCATTCTCTTCGTAGCAAGGAGACACACAGTGATTAACTAACGCTAGAGGACAGATAGCTTCCACTAAATCAAGGTCAACTTGCAAAAAGCCCTGTTTTGACAGGATTTATCAGTAATGGTCCGAGTTGCACAGACAGGCTGTGGGGTAGTGCAGGCAAAAAACTACACAGCACACAGCCACATGAGGACAAAATTAATCTGGCACTGATATTGACTGGCTGAAAGCAAAAAATTGCAGAAGGCAGAGATCGAACGACTGAGAGTGTAAAGCAGGAGGGGGGGCAGTGAAAGAGGAGCTGATTGATTGATGAAGGACTGAGACAACAGACAGGTCACTCCTATCATCTCAAATCTGTGACCTCAAGCCCATCCTCATATTGTAAGAAAAGAAAAAAAAAGATCACAGCGAGAAAAACAGGCGTCCATCACAGGATGAGCGAGGTGGAGACGAGGACATGCTGACAGATATGTCGCTGATAGTGATGATGACCATCTGTCATCAGCTCCTCACACACCTCAGTGCCCTGCAGAGAGGCATGTGGATGGCTGTGTACGTGCATTCACATACACAACCTGCAGCTGGAGGCAGCCGGGGTTAAAAAAGTATATTTTAGCAGCTTCTCTCAAACTGTCAAGGTGAGATCGGTTAAGCTTCCCCACCTACCCTTCTCTGTGCTTTTACATCTTAATCTGCTGTGCTTCCGTATCGGCGGCAGTGCGTGAGAAGCCCAGGTCGAGGCAAAACGGAGATAACATGAGACAAACCATGATGCCATAATGGACGTCCCACCTATCTCTGCCTGCTCAGATTTCACATCTCCTCAGGCCATCTGTCAGAAAGGACTACGTGCTAGTGGGCTACGAGGCGGCAGATATTCCAGCATTAACACAGGCTCCACTGCACTGCCCCTGGAGAAGATACATGCATGCATGTATGAATGCAGTAATTCCTTTGATATCTCATGGGGGCTGTATTTTTGGGGGGCCAAAGCACTGCTTGCAGCCTAATCAGTGTTGAAATGTGTTTACATGCCTGCGGAAGGAGCTGATATTGGGTAAAATCTTCAAAAAGCAGCGGCTTCTAATCTGCTCGCTGGGAGCAGGATTACGGCACCTTTCAGAGGAGGCATCCTGCTATAATCCCCAGCCTCAATGCAAACAACAGTTCATATATTCATACTCAGATTGGGAAGGGAAGCAGCCATGGATCACTTCTGTGCATGAAGTGAACTTATCAGTAAGGAAAAGTAAGCAGAAAGGAGCAGTGACCGTGAATATCTCTGCATTAACTCCAAGGGGGTTATCTGAATAACATTAAGACCATCTTTGTCATTCATGTAATGTGCATTGAGGTTGACTTTCCCTATAGGAATATCATAATGCATTTTAATTGGTCAATCTGGGCCACATGAAAGTAATTTCCCCACTTCTCCACCTAAGGATTGTTAATTGTTCACACCGGCAAGAAGCGCATTCATGCAGCAAGCAGCGTGGCTGTTATTATTATTGTGGGTTTTCATTTTAGCCTGCAGTCATGGGGACCTGCGGTGATGGCTGTGACTGGAGGTCACCTTCATCTAAGCCTCGTTTGACAGTTCAGCTGAATAACAAAGGCACCAAATGTGCATTTGCTACTAAGATGAGGTGACAAAATTCCCTTTTCCTTGTGTGAAAGTGCAAATCGAGTCATCTATAGCAGGTTAAAAGGCAGTTGTAGCAGTAGAAACTTTTTAAAGAGGTTTGAGAGGATATTGACGGTCATGCACACAAAGATTCACACAGGCACAAAGAGTGTCAGTGATATAGCTCATAGCCCAGTGGAGAGGAGTCCCTGGCCTATTTGCAGTAAAGCTATCTGTCTTCCCTGTCTGGAAGTCGAGCTGCACTGCCTGCTCTCCTTGTCTGCAAGCCTATACCAAGAGACAGGCTGTGGAGACCAGCCAGCTCTCTGGGGAGCCGAGGACAGCAGCAGATCCAGCTTGTCAGCACTAGACACAGGGGTGTGGTGGAGCCAGCGTACTGAGAATTAGCTGGAGAGCGGGGTGGGAGGGGGGCACTATGAAAGCACTCATAAAGGTCAGGTGAGCTGGCTTTTGCTCTTCCAGTGGGCTGCCACTTGGCGCCTCAAAGGTTAGACAGAGCCCTTGGCCGCACCCGAGGTGATGTGAGAGTACAAGAAATGTCACCAACACCAATAAAGCTCCAGACAAAGTCGATACTGACACGGCAGCAGCGACACAGAATGCTAGAGTCTTTGTTAGAAAGCCATTTCAGTCAGATTGGAGGGTAAAATGTCTGTGGGGGGCAGGTTAGAGGAGTAACACGGAATAAGGGACGGTCCTTGTTGTTGTGCCTGTTAGAAGCGAGGCCACCTGTTCGGCTCCGCTGGTGTAAAAATAACCTAAATGATGAACAAATGCAGCCTTCTAAGTGTTCTCAGCAGACCAAAACAAGCCCTCACCTCTGTGTGACTCCCTCCCTGCCCTCTATTACAGGCAAAGTGACTGGATTGTAACATCTGCAACGGAAACATGGTACATTACAAAATGGCTAACCAGTTGCAGAATCACCCCCTCAGTGTCGCATGCCGTCTGTGGCTCCCCATATGGGCAGCAGCCACGATGGGCTTATTAATCCCCTGGGAGGCAGGGGGACAGAGGATGAGTGTGTCCAGGCTCGCTGTAATATCCTCTGGCCATTCACTGCGTCTATCCGTGCACCGCCCACCCCCACTCCCTCCACCAATGCCATCTGTTTCCTGCCCAGCACTTTGGCTTAAATCCCTGCTGAGCCTTGGTCTCTCCTAGTCTTCCTCCAGTCAGACGAAACGACATCTTCTGGTCTCAATATTAACCATTTAGTAGACTGTAGACATGTTGTTCTGTCAATTAATGTAAAAAAAACATCTAGGCTCTTATGTAATGTTTATCAGGTCTAGAAAATTATAAAGCTCTGTTTAGTTTTCCGTGTTGTTTCTTGTAAAATTAAAACTCTCTGTTTGAACAGCCATCACCAGCTTCTAGCATCTCTTCTTACTGAAAGTTACAGCACGGATTTCTTTCTCTTAGAATGGACTGGATTTCTTAGAAGGTGAGAAAAAGAGGAAAGTGTACACTGTATACCTAGGCTGCTGTTTTAATCCCCCCAAAAAATTCTCCTTCTCCCCATGCGTCTCCTGGGGCCCCGTTTCCAATCCAGCACCACAGGGGGTTTGCTCTGGTCATTTCAGCTCCCCGGCTGTGAAGCTAGCACGCTGCAAATCCTCTCATCTCAACTCAGGACATTCTCTCAACGCCACCCTCCCTCAGCACTCCTTCTGCAATGAATTACACATTTCAATAAATGACTGTAGATCCTCAAGCCTGTGCCACTTGTGCTTTAGGGACAACAGTGTTTTGGATTTAAGAGACAAGCAAGACACCAGTTTACTGCAGTTAATTAAAGCTGCAAAGGTGAGATGCTCTACCTTTTTTTGCTTTTCTGCCTCTTGGTTTCACTGGTTAGCTAAAAACAAAGACTGCAAACACGGAGGAATAGCTACTGTAGCCCGCCAGTACCACAAAAGCTCATAGTTTCCAATCTTATCTTCAAATAAGTAACAAAAACCAAGTGTAAAATGACAATTGGCGGTTTTACTGGAGGATTATGTGACAGACTTCTTCTTGGCTGTGAGCAGTAACATCTGAATGTCGGCTGGTTGCCTGTCAATGGATTGTAGCCCAGAAATAGTCAAGCACATAATCCTCCTGTAAAATGGTGAATTATTGCTTTTGATTTTTGGAGCGAGATGGCAGTTTAGTGAGGCTTATAATGAGTTAAGACTACCGGGGAGGTGGTCTCACACAGCCAGACTATTCTCTAGCACTGACACTGTACTGTGGAGAATGGTCTGACTGCACCTCATTGTCCGTCGGCTATAGGGACAAAAACGCTTGGTATTTCTTTAAACCAATCATAATCATCTTGTGCGGAGCTGAGAACAGGAAGCAAAAATGGTGTTCAGTTAAAATAGCGATGGGGGGATTAAGCACAACCACAACTTCCTGTTACATCCTGTCTAAAAAAAAATTTTAAAAATGTATTTCTGCTGTTAGCCAGCTCTCAGTGCTGTTTAACCCTATCATTTTTTCTTCCCACAGCCCTATATCCCCACAGCCCTATGTTCCCACAACCCTATGTTCCCACAGCCCTATGTTCCCACAGCCCTATGTTCCCACAGCCCTATGTTCCCACAGCCCTATGTTCCCACAACACTATGTTCCCACAGCCCTATGTTCCCACAGCCCTATGTTCCCACAACCCTATGTTCCCACAGCCATATGTTCCCACTGCCCTATGTTCCCACATTTCTAAGATTTTTTTTTTTTTGAGAAATAATCGCTTTCTTAAGATTAAAAAAAACAGGGTTTTCGTGTAAATATCTGCATTTTCCCTTCGTCTAAACGGGGTCTTAGAAATTATGTGAGACATGTGGGAACATAGGGCTGACCCCGACTAGTTAACATGTCAGAGCTTTTGCAACTCACTAGGTAACTAGTAAGACTTTAAGCTAGTTTACTAGTTTAGTCCAGAGGGCCACTTGTGCTTCAAAAAGCTAACTAGTTGAGACTTTCTTGCTACCAGCTCGGTGCCAAGGTTTACTAGTAAGGTTTCTGTTAAAGTGGCTGGTAAAACGTGCCACTAGCTGCTGAAAAAAGAGTGAACACTAAAAGTTTATGTTTAACTAGTACGACATAATGTCGAACTAATGCGACCAAATGTCCAACTAATGCTGACAAATATCTAAATACTGGAGAACAACGACGACCGACATCAAGAACATGCTCAAACAGCTTCCCACAGGCTAGCTCCCACGATAAATTTAGCTACGTTTCCCTTCTAGAAACGACATTTAACCACTTTGACCAACTCACTTGTGCTGATGATTAGGTCGTATGAGGTATGTATCTGAGCTCTCCATGGCGTGAGTGTAAACTAACTACAACAAAGAGCGAATAAAAAAGCAGACGGTAGCTAACAAGCTAAGCTTAGCGGAGGTTGAACCCGTTACCATAGCGACGTCTTTTCCCCTTTTCAAAATAAAAGCACGGCTCAAGGACGCCTTATTTTGGACTTTTAGTTTCTCAAATATCAATTCTCCACCCGTGACAGAGACATCTAAACCGTATACCTCCGGGACATCGCTCGTCTCCTCCTACTCCATATGTATTTCTGTCCTGAGGGATCGAAATGACAACTTCTTATCTCTATTCATGCTGTCTCAAAAGCAAATCCTTTATCTCTGTCCTCTAAAGCGTCGTTTTTTAGCCCCTCCATTTCTTTCTGTTCACTCTCTGAGTCTCAATGGACCATCTGCTGGCTTGGTTTAAAAAAAAAAAAAATTAACATCCCATTCACAGAGGTCCTCATCATGATTTCTGAACTCCTGTGCTTTCAAGGCCCCCTCAAATGCCAGAAAATCAGAACATGTGGCATTTGGGTTCACTCACCTGACAAAAGGAGCAGGAGAAAGACAATGATTGGAGCTAATCAAGATTACTTTGTGCCTTCAATGTTCAATCTCTGTCTCTGACAGCAGTAGACACTGGCACATTTACACCATTAAAGGTAGAGGCAATTTCATTTTAAACAAGGGAGCTCAATGAGAATATGTGTGGCATTTTCTACATTGTATTGTAACTAACTTGCAGACATATTTAATCAGGTATCACATAATAGGCCAGCTTGAAATATCTGCATAATATAAATGGGTTTTTTTCCATAGCTGAATCATCCAAAAAATTTACTGTAGCTTAACACGGTGCCAAATTACATCAGCCAAAACAAGCACAACTCCAACAGTTCTGTTTCAGATCTATATTAGTTTCTCATCTTGAATCGCAGATCAATTGGGCTCGTGTCAAAAAGCCAGAGGGGTAAACACTGTGTGCTCATTTTAATTCCTCATCGTTTAGGAGACTGCAGGCCAACAGGGGGGGAGAGAATTGCATACAGTATTGATCATTATTATCTTCAGGCCATTGATGAGGTACAAATTACAAACTGCAGTAATTTAATTCTTCCCTCATCACTGAACCAGCAAACGAGGTTAAATGAGCCATTAGAACATATTGTTTTTTTTGTTGGTTTATTGTAATGAGATAAACAAATGTCTACATGCGTAGTTTTCCCAGAAGAGATTAAAGGTTTAAAAGTTCATTTTGTAATTTTAAGCACCATTTACTCTTGTAAATCCTCCACTGAAAGCTGAGTGTTGGTCAGAATAATATATATAAACAGTGAAGGCGATCATGATATTTATTTTTTTGACACAAAAGTTCGTCTTACTTTGTTGTTTGGTTTAAGTCCAGGTTACATTACAACAAAAAGAATCCCGCCTCTGGGCTATGTCAGAGAAATGAACCTGAAATGCTGCAATATTCTTTAGGAGTCTTCAGCTTTTGTTATTTTTTTTAGAGTAATTCCAAGTTCACAAATGAAACTAAGTAAATTCAGTTATACAGTATACAATTATCCATATTTACTATACACAGTACATACTTGATATCGCTATAGTTGTAGACATGCAACACCCCCAGTCAACCCTGTCTTCTGCATTTGCCCAAAAAGTCTGAAAGCCATATCACACTTTCTGTCCTCTCTTACAGTGCACCTGGGAAATCATCTATTTTTCTTGCCTGATTTATCTGATTCGTCAGCCTGACACACCCAGCAATCAGTGCATTCAGGACAGATACTATATCTGATCATGCAGCTGTAGGTCATAAATGTTCCAACTCCACAAGGAAAATTTTTCTTCCTGTGGCTGAGAAATGGAGGGTATGCTGGAAGATAAAAGTGACTGAAGTAAACCACTCCGACAAAGATAATGTGAAACCCCTCTCTGTCCAGTACAATTAAAAAACACTGGATTCTGCTTCACTGGCAGCGTTTTCTCACCTGGTACATGACTTTTATCAAGGAAAATAAGTGCTTTTATGTGAATTTATTTTATCTTTAAAAATGGTTTTCAATGTAAATTGATCAGAATGTAGCATTTGAGCAGCCTTACAGTAATTTAGTGTTATGTTTGACATGAATTTATGTTTTTATAATGGTATAAACATGCAAAATTGACAAGAAATACAGTTTTTTGGTGGTTTTTATATACATTAAATTCTAAATGGATAAAATGCCATTTTTCCTCTATCTATCTATACTCAATATCCCATAATGACAATGTCAAAACAATAAAAAAATCTAAGAAATACATTTTTAATTCATATAGACAAACCCTTAATTTAGCAATTAAAAGTCAAGCTTTATGGAGAGCTTCCATGTTTCTAGTTTAATGAATAACTTTTGAAAGGCATGCTTACAGCTAAAGTGCACCTTTATGCGTCTTCTCTGAGCCACACTGTTGATGAGCTCCGCACCGCCTTACTGCCTTATCTATAATGCTAAGAAAACCACATTTATGATCTATTCCATCGCTCGCTCCTAGACTTCACATACTGCAGCATAAGGTGGGACTAAACAAGTGTCATCCTACTTGGGTATCTCTGTGGATGAAAGGCTCTCTTCCATCTTCTTACATATTGAGCTCCTAGTGACAAAACTGAAGGTTAGGCTGCAGAAACAAGGCCTGCCTTAATTTAACCTTTAATTAAAATGCTGGTAAAGACTATGTTCTTGTTATTTATATGTGCATGCTGCTGCCGCTACACTCCATGTTTCACAGCTCTCTACATTTTACATCCAGCTCATTATCCAGTACACATCACTGTATACTTTATGAACTGGTTTCTTGGCCTTCATTAATCCTGAGCAGATAGCTGCATTGGTGTGTTTTTACTTTCAAAGCAACACCGGGTAAACTCCCTTCTTACTTGTGTAAGTTTAATCACTTACCAACAGCTGGTATGATTTTGGCTTATCTGAATGATGGGTGCTTTGAACTTGGCAAAAGTTCCTATTTTGTACCCTGAACCTAAAATAACCTTTACAACTGCAGAGTTCAACTGCTGTCCCTAAGCTGGATTTTGTTTTTGGCATATTTTGTCCCTTGGTTGTTTTTATGTGCACTTTACTTTACCCATGTGTGTCGTTGTTGTTGTTGATTTTTCTTTTTTTTTAACTTTATAAAATTGTGTCTTCTTAATAAGGTCTGAAGGGACTTTCCACACCTTCATTTGGGCATTTTAACACATTGTCCCCGACAGGCTGATCCTCTCCAGCTCCGTCACATTAGATGGGAAGTGTCTGTTAGCTGCTATCTTTAGGTCATCTGTTAGTCTGTTACTTAAAGAAAGAGATTCGAAGCAGAGATGAGGAACAGATAACCCACAATGAAGCAGCAAAACAAGTAAGCCAGAGTGGAAACAGGTGGCATGAGGTCATTTGCAGCAGCTCTAATAACTGGAAGCTCTCTATAGGCTGCCACTTTCTAACCCTGCAGCTCTACCATTAAATAGGAGAACCAGATCCTCAAATACCCATGAAATAAAAACAGATTACATTCAGAAGATTGTTTACTTTAACACACCAAAAAATAATTAAATGGATTTAACACTTATTCATGTATCACATCTGTGGTTGAAGTTTTAATACATGCTTCATCCCCTCCCTAATCAAACACAGTGTTTAGCCCCCCCAATGACTCTCTATAAAGATTTTGCAGTGTGATTTATCAGATCTAAGTGAATCTATTTTGCCACTACTGGACTTCAGTCAACTATTACACACATCTCAACAACAAATAATGCAAACTACCCCTGTATTGAATGTGTGACTGATGAGCAAAAATTACAATTTTATTCTCAAAGCACAATAAAGTGTGCACAGAAACATCAGTTATAGGGGAGGTCTGTGAGGCAGCATAATACCAGCAGATGTCAGTGTTTCAGCACTGCAAGGCAAAGTTTTAGTTTCATTTCTCCTGCAGTATTCTGACCCATACACATGAAACTTAAGGATACCATGTTTACACTTTTAAGTTTCGTTTTCCTCCCATCATCTGCTGGCAGATCCAAAGTCTGTCACCCTGAGCTGAATGAGTCACTCTCACAAGCTGTTTGTGGATCAGCTGTGCAGTTGTGTTTCTTTGTCAGACATCAGCACCACAGGCACTAAAAAACATGGCACCACCAGAGTGGATTCGTGAATTTCAGCTTAGAGCAACGAATCTTAGAGAAGGAGACTCTTGGCGTTTGGAGTTTGATGAAAACATTGTGCCGGACCAACCAAACCAGGGCTGGAAGCAGTACATCAGGAACACAAGTGCAAGGTCAGTGTCCTGGACTAGTGTCCAATGCTGCAGCTGGTTTGTATATACAGTATACTGTAGGCTAGAATAATATAAATAATACATTAAAATGTACTGCTGTTGGCATAAATCTTTTCATACTGTCCCATTGTGGGACTGGCCTCCTTTTTAGGGGTTTAGGGGAATGAATGTTAATAATGCATGATAGTTAATTTTATGTCCAAAACTGAAAAAAAAAACACTGAGTCATGGGGTGTCAACTGTCAGCAGAGAAAAAATGTGGTGTCATTATATTACCAGGAAGTGGGTGACTTTGCCCCATTTTCAATCGAAACATTATTCCAACATTATTTAGCCTGATAGTCAGTTATTTTGCACAGCTGATTGACATATAAACCCATATAACATATATGGATTTTCATTTCCTACTTCAGTGTATAACTAATATTCAGGGTTGTAGGCAGACAGAGCCTTTGTTGCTATCGTGGCACTTCACTGTGTCACTGTAATGTAGCTTCAAGGATCGCGTTGTTTGGGCGTTTCAAAGAAACTCAACTAGGAAATCCTGTAAAAACTGCTATATGTTGAAAATGGGGGGGGGGGAACTAGAAGCCATAAGCTTAGGCTCCCATGAAATATATTTGACTTTAATAAATCTCCAATAAATCCTCACATCTCAGAAGCATTTTTTAGAACAAGAATACTTCAAAAAGTTCTCGGCCTCACCCAGAAACAAGGGGCGTAACTCCTATTTCATGGCATAACTCTAGACTATAAAGCCTTACATAACTCTCCACAAAAACTCACTTACTTGGCCGTCTGTCAAGAAGTCAGAGGTTGCTCAGTCGGGTGAGTAAGATGCACAGGGCAACAGTTCAAAGCCACATTTGGCTACTTCTGCCACATCAGCTCAAAGCTTTCCTTTCCCTGCAAAGAAATGAGACAAACATTTGAGTTTGATATAAGGCTTTAGAGTACACGCTTATGGTCCAAAATGGGAGTTACACCCCCGCCCCACTTTTCAATGCTTCCGCTGTCAGTGTAAACGTGCTCAGTTCCACACCTAATACAACAGTAATGACACCAGCAACTGTGACCACACCATATAAAACAGCCACTTGATTAGTCAACACACTGGAATCTGGAGTTTCCCGTCCACATTTGTTTGGTTGTCATCTTGGGAAAGGGCCAATTCAGACTTGAACATAAGTAAATTCACATTGAATTTATACAATGACCAGATCTGATCGCTCTAGATTCTACTTAGTTTCTAACTCTGTGCTCTCTGCCATTTTCAAGGTTCAAATGCAGCAAGTGTAGAAGAAGCTGGCCCTCCAACCGGGTGATGGTGCTCTTCAACATGTGCCTGACAGGTGGGCAGGGCACTGTGAAGGTGAGGTGCTTCCGTCAGAACTGCAAGATCTGCAGCGACGCCCCCATGGAGAAGCCCAGCGTCAGCACTGAAAACATAGTCATCCTCATGGAGAATCTGATGGAAAAAATCAGAATAAAGTGCTACCACGAAGACCTTGGTCAAAAGAACAGGCCTCCCAGAAGTGTTGATGTCAAAAGTCCCCATGAGCCCGCTCATTGTGAAGGCTGTATTAATGGCATCTGTACAAAGAACGGACAAACAAAAAACCTGTGATGCATTTTGTTCTTCTTGTATTCATTTATTATAATATTATTGTAGACATAAGGGGTTTTGATGATGTTTTATGCCTGAAATAGATATAGATGGAAAGACTTTCCCTTTAGATTTTACTTCTTTTTCTGCTACACTCAAATAATAACTGGAGTTTTCATGTTTTCCGCCACATTTTAATATGTTCAAAAGCATGTTAAAAGCTTGCTTATTAAAAACAAAAATGTACATCTACAAATATATGAAGGCTATTTGTGATTTGTGTGGATATATATACTGATTGCAAATAAATGATATTTAAATTAAATTTGTCTGCTTTTATGTGTAAGGGTTAGGGACACTAAATAAGAGCATAAAATCCTACAGGAGTCACTAAAACAGATCTGTAACACTTAACCCGTTTAATCCCAAATTTTTCCCTGCAAAATAAGAACATGCATTTCACTCCTTAGACCTCCCTAACACATAATATGTCTGAATTTTTTCATTTCATGTTGGTTATGTTAGTGAAAATGTAGCTTTTATACTCGGCAACAATTGTTGCCGGTGGGAAACCGCATAGTCTAAATTTATACAAATTCTTCAATTTGACCTATTTACACATATAAAAAATAAGAATAACACTAAGATGTGCAACATATTATAACTAGGCATGGTTACAAGCATGTTCAGAACGTTATTAGATACAATACCGTGAAAAGTATTTGCCCCCTTCTCAAGTTCTTAATTTTTTGTGCATATTTTTCCCACTTTAGTGTTATGCCAGGTGTCAAAGGTCTTGGTTGTTTATCCTACTTATCTTGTGTTTTTTTTTTCTACACAGCATCCTTACAGTTGAAAAAGATGCATGAAGCAGTCACTATCACAGACACTTTCAATTACATCTTTTTCAACTGTAGGAAGGATGCTGTGCAGAAAAGAGCACAAGATAAATAGAAAAAACTTCCAAAACCTTTGACACCTAGTATAACACTATGACTATGTGTTATGCTAGCGGCAACAAATGTTGCCGTGCTTACGTTTACTCTTCTTGTGATCAAAATATGCATGGAGGCATATAATGCAAATTATATATCAGTAGTAGACCCTTTAAAAAATATATGTACAAAATATTTCAGTTGTATCTGTTAATTAAGGTATTTTAATTAGTTCCTCTTGTACAAGTTTGAGGCAGACATCTCCTTCCAGCGGTGAAGGCAGGAAGTAAAGAGGCCTGGTCATGTGACCATTCACACTAGTCACATGACATTGATACAATTTAGAGGAGACAACCTATTCTTTCATTTTAAAACTTGCATTCGCTGCCCAAAGCCAAAACAACACTTTTAGAAAAGGAAATCTAAAAGAAAAATGAGCGGCAACAATTGTTGCCGGTGGGATTAAACGGGTTAAGCGTCACAGATGTCTTTGTCATGGTGCCCTTTGCAAGCTAAACCCCAACGATGCTCTCTGCTTGCCAACATGAACTACCAATGTTCTGAGTGACGCCTCCTCTGGTCTCTACAGTATTAAAAAGTAAGAGGCTCCACCTGCTGGAACAACCAGGTACTACAGCTAATCTCAAAAACCTGTCAAAAACGTCTTGAAACTGTTCCACAATAACTCAAAACTTGTCCTTAATTACTTGAACATTGTCCAAAATGACTCAAAAGATGTACAAAATGAGTAACAATTGTCCAAGATGAGAAAACATATCCAAAATGGCTTGAAAGTTCTCCAAAGTAACTCGAAATTTGGCTAAAATGACTTAAATCTTGTCCAAAAATACTTAAAAATGGTTCAAAATGACTCGAAAGTTGTCCAAAATGTCTTGAAAACTCCACCTGGTGGATCAACCAGGTACTACAGCTAATCTACAATACCTTTTTTCTGACATGTATGCCCTTCATCTTCTGTTTTATTGGTTAAAAGATTTTGAATCAGTCAAAATATTACCAGCAAATACCAAAATTATCTCCAGCTGCTGTTTATCTGACCAACTAACCTGCAATATTCACACGGAGACTCTTGTCTGTTAATTTGCATTTTCTTTTGTCGACATGTGGTTAAAAAAAAATCTGTGTTAAATGGATTTTGGATGGAAAACCAGCGACCAAATCCAGGCATTCGAAATGAACATCAACAAATAATTGATAATAATGCAAAGTAACATTAGTAGTATTAATTTAGTAGGATTTTTAGTGTATAAAAATAATACATTGCAGTATTTTACTGGAGCTTCATAGCAGTTTCGTGACCACCGACAGAACATTCAGGAACAGACTGGATGCAGAAATGCGTTTTTTTTCCCTTAATGCATTGCAGAGATATTCAGTTGTCAAGGAGATACATTGGACTTATTTTAAGAACTTTAATGTACTTGAAGTGTGCATTATGTAGGAAAATGGTATCAGATTGGAACTCGGTATGTGCAGGAATACTAAATATTAAATGACTCAGATCGGATGGAGGGCAAAAAAAGACATCCTTGTGATTTGCTATATACAGCATTTACATATTCACATATTCATGAGAACATATTCTTTACCGTCTGCATGTCGACTACGAAAGCAGCGACGACTGTGACAGAAAAAAATATGCATTTATTTCTAATTAAGTGTAATTTCTTTCCCTCTGACATGATTTCTGTTTGATTAAAAAAAAAAAAACACAGACTTCGGCTGCTTCAGAAACACAACAGTGAATTCGTCCCATGAGGGGAAGTCCGCTGAGATCCCGCATGGAGGAGGAGGATGTATGTGTGTTTTCCTGAATGGATATTAAAGCATAAAAGGTAGAAGATAGAACAGATGGATCCTGAAGTGCCCAGTGAAACCGTTTCTGCTCGGTTATTGACGGGAATCTGAACTGACAACTTTCTGATCAAAAACCTCCAACCTGGAAATTCCAATCCTCTCGTCCCATCATCCTCCTGATATCATTACGTCCGCGTGAATTCATTAAATTCCCTGAGCTCCATCCTAAACCAGAGCACGTCTCCGGGAAGGCCTCGGCGTCGCCACATCGCCCGTAACCGCTCTGACACGTCCTAATTTGGTCGCCGACACGTGTCCTAATTTGTCGGTTTGCCGCGGAGGAAGATGCTAATGAGGCGACCAGCAGAACCAGAGTCGGACTGGTTTTCATCAACTTGTGGGGACATAATGAGGAAAACCGCTGCTGAGATGAAGGGTTAAACAGAATAACCTCATAATCTCCAAAAGCTTCAGGGTTTTTCTGCAAATTGAGAGGCTTTGAGATATTATTGAGCTTTAATATCATATATCCTCGATATTAAAGCTAATTATCTATAAGCAAACAGTGATATTATATGCTTGGATTGTAGGATAATAGATTCCTGAAGACATGAAAGAGTCCAGTGATGCAATATTTAGAGTAAAATCTGTTTGCATGTGCAGTTGTGAATCAAAGTTCACATACACATGGCAGTCTTGAGTTTCCAATGACTCCTATAACTCTAAATTTTCTATGATAGAATCACTGAAACACACAAAAACAATCATGAACTTTGGTTCTTTATGTGAATTTACTTTTATACCACACCTAGCACCAAGCATGTTGGTGGCAGTATCATGCTCTCAATCAAACAATCATGCATTTTTGTTTTGTTTTAAAGGTCTTCCGGAAACATGACTAAATCTGTTGGGTCAAAAATATACATACAGAAATGCTAATAGTTAGTTATTTCCACCACAGTTATGAAGAGATGAAGGGTTAAACAGAAGAAACTAATAATCTCGAAAAGCTTCAGGGTTTTTCTGCAAATTGAGAGGCTTTGAGATATTATTGAGCTTTAATATCATATATCCTCGATATTAAGGCTAATATCTGTAAGCAAACAGTGATATTATATGCTTGGATTGTAGGTTAATAGATTCCTGACGACATGAGAGTGTCCAGTTTTGCAAAATTTAGAGTAAAATCTGTTTGCATGTGCAGTTGTGAACCAAAGTTTACATACACATGGCAGTCTTGAGTTTCCAATGACTCCTATAACTCTAAATTTTCTATG
>OMNN01099233.1:0-15726 GCA_900302755.1 Chromis chromis | reverse complement strand
GGGTGGGAAAGAGATTAGATCCACTCAGACCCAAAACACAGGTGAAAAACTTATCACATGCATGAGTGGAATTACAAAACGCTGCCTCACACACGGCAATCTGAACCCGCCTTGTATCCCCGTAGTAATCTGCTATGCACACTTCAACTGTATCATGTACTAATTAAACACAGCCAAAAAAAAAAGAAGCTAACTGACAATTATTTTAAAGCTACTACAGCTGTGGTGGATCAGGATGTTGGCTAATTCAGGATATCATTTCACTCGCGCAGCTGTGTGAAAAATGAAAAACGGGGGGGATCTGGACGCTGCAGTCTCCCAGGATTTCCCAGCTTTTAAACTAAGAGCGACAAGTGTCCGCTCAGATTTAGTTTTTCCAAGTCTTGTTTTTCTTGGACATCTGCCACTGGCTTCCTCCTCAACTGCCAAGAAACCGAACACGCTCATGTCACCGCGGTCCCCCTGTACCACGGCTACACTGTCCACTGGCACAATTCACTTAGAGAATGGAGGCATGTCAGGCATCTCACAGCCCACATAATGCCTGCTATTCTTCCACTCACGATTTAATTAACTCCACAACTGCTGCAACAATTGCACTTCCACTCTTTTGCAGAATTGGCATAAATCACTGTCCTCTCCTCTCACCTATGTTGATGGCAGTCTCCTGCTTGTCTCCAGTGAGGACCCAGATCTTGATGTCAGCCCTCATCAGAGTGGCGATGGTTTCTGGCACGCCGGCCTGGAGACGGTCCTCTATAGCTGTAGCACCCAGCAGCATCAAGTTCTGTTGGAGGAAGAAAGAATTTGACATGTAATTTCCAAAAAAAGAGAGCAAAAACAAAAACACAGCACAAAATAGATAATCATATCTAAGCTACAAACTCAGCCGGACATCAGTATGTGAGGACTCTTTCTCTCCAGAGAGCATCATCCACATCTAATTTGAAGATGAGAGCGATGCCAGCAGATTCAGCCCAGCACCTCATATTGGACCTCTGTACCAACTCTGTTCCTTCGTGCCAAGAAGTAACCCATTACCTCCCCCACCACCACCTCCCCTGCTTTAATTTGTTCAGCATTTAAATGCATGTGTACCCTCATTAGACACACTTGGACACACACACAAACAGACACACAAGTTAACACTACTGTGTTGTTGACTCCAGTTTTATGGGGCTTTTGGCAGGCTGGTGCAGGTAATTACCCTTGTGGTCTCCCAGCCAGAGCTCCCCTCCTCCTCCTCCTCCTTCTGCTGCTTCCTCTTTTTTTTTTTTTTTTACCTCCTCACTTACTTTTCTCACCTCGGATCTCTCCTGTAAATTCTTGGTTTCCACACTTATCAGTTCAGCCCTTGACTGAAGTCCCCATTATCCTGTTGCTTAATTTTTTCAAGCCTTCCACAATGTTCTACCTTCACACAAAGACCAGTATATGTCTTTACATTTTGATTAAAACACAAAACACACATATTTTAGGTAGATCTAACTGTGTAATGCAATTTAAGGATGAGTAATTAAGTGGGACCATAGTTGGCCCCACGTTTGGAGTCAATGGAGCCACTCTGCCACCTGCTGGCAACCAAGTCATATGTGATTCTGAGTGTTTGGGTTCAGTTCCAAATGAACCTATCAATACTTCAATTCAATGTCTGCAACAAAAATAAATTTAAACAAAATAAACTTTGTCACCTCAGAAATTTCATCTATCAGTCACTGAGATTCTAGTCTTTTCATTACAAGGTACATTTTCTGGCCATTTTCAAATATTATTTTGTGCTTTACCATCATAACATAAATAAATAGTAACACTACAAGAGACTAAACCACGTCCTGACAACCATGTTGATACTAACCCACATGAACACACATAAAAAAACAGACAACACCACAAAAAGACCTTAAAATACACAAAAAGACCTACATAATTAGGCAAATTAATTACTCTTAAAATACAGATTTTAAGATTCCAGATTCTTTGCTTTCACTAAGACATCTCACACGAGACCACCAATACATATCATTATCGATATATAGTGTGTTTACCTTTTCCAGTTGCTCATAAACCTCCTCCAGTTTCTGAGCGCGGTCTTTGAGTACAATGCTGACACGATTGTATTCCCTCAACCACTCCTGATAGGCGCCTTCCTCCAGGTCCACATATGCGAAACACAGCGTCCTCAGGCCTGAGTGGAAGGAAGGAGGAGGAGATGATCAAACACTGCAGCCATAGAGCAGAAATAGCTGTTTTTAAAAGGAAATGAATAGTCCAATACTATTTTTATTGGAAAGCTGAGAAGCAGAAAGAAGGGAGAAAGGTGGTTCTGAGTGATGGTATTTAACTAAGTGACTGTCTTGACATATACAATAGCTCTCAATTTGTATCAATCTAAAGTACGAATGGTAATAATATATTTTTTTAATTAAATCTGAAATTCTAAATATGTATATCTATTGGTGACAGGCTACCAGCTATTGGCTATCTGACTGGATGTGTTACTGGACATATTTTGCATGAACCTAACCAAAAGTCTTTCAACTGATGACTAAGTGAAGTAATGAGTCATTATTGCATAAGTCAGCATCAGACCGCAAGATGCCTTTTTGTTCATTTTGTCAAGTTACTCCCAGTACCATCAAATCTGTCATTTAAAGCTGGGGTAAGCAGTATTTTTTTGGCATCACTCGACAAACAAATTCTCAATGACCTCTCAATATATTGTAATTCAAGTGATCTTAGAGGAAACTAAACGTCTGCCCCTCCTCCCAGCTCCGTGATGGAGGGCTTTTGACATAGATCCCTTAAGAGAGTATAAAGAGCAGCAAAGCTCACTGTGCTAATAGGATGTGGTGACACAATAGGATAAGAAGGACTTTCCCTTAGGAGAATGGGGGCTGTGTACTATGAAGAGCCACAAGTCAAAGCGGACTTTTAGCTTGACTATTTTTGTGTTTGAAGCATGTGCAAATGCCTATGGTTGTCTAGTAGGATGGACAGCAGGACAAATTCTGGTGTTTTTTGTCCAGATTTCTGTCTACTGCAGCTTTAAATCTATATCTCTATAGTTCTTATGCATTAAAAAACAAACATGAGCAAACCAAAGCTAGAGACGAGCTAATGCAGTTGCTGAAAATGGATCGGTACTGAAATAAACAGAGAGAAAAATAGATAGAAACCAATTCAACTCCATTCCTCTCTCTCTCTCTTATTCTTCTTACCTTCAGTGGCAAACTGTTCCAGATGAGCAACAGTCAAATCTTTGTACTGAGACGCCTCCGTCAGGCGTTCGAAAATAACATTATCCTGCAAAAAGAGACAAAAAAAGAAATGAAAAATATGTCATGATGCTTGGAGCACTGAGTGATACTGATGATGAGATAAACATACAGCTCCTTTGCAGTACAGCCGTAGCTTCCCACTGGGCGTCCGGACCACCACAGACATGCGTTTGCGGTTACTGCGAAGAAATCGGTGGGTTTAGTTTCACCACACAACAGTCGTCTTTCAGGAGATATTTACTGGCTGAGAAGAACATTAAACGGGGAGGATTACCTGGAAAACTCCAGCACATTCAGGAGTTCATAGCTCATCTCTTTTCCTCTCTGAAATACACAGGGAAAAAAGTCAACTCCAGCCCAAAGAGGAGCAATGATTCCAGAGAAAAGTGAGCACTTACAGCATCTATGATGACTGAGTGTGGGGTCCGAGCCGTGAAGACGAAGCCGAGGCCTTTGGCTCCTTTGACCAGCGCGCCTTCGTCTGGCGAGGAGGCCTGGTAGATGATCTGGTTGTCCTCCCTCTCTGGTACCACCGTGTGGCAAACCGCCATCATTGTCAGGAACTCGCAGATCTGAGGTGATGTGGGCTGAACACACACATACAAATAGTGTTAAACAGCAGCCTTTAATAGCTTCAAATAGAGAGATCTAGGAAAAGCCTCTGAGACACCTACATGGTTCTTCTCAATGTTTTGGATGAGAGTTGGGTCGTCAAACTCTGTAGAGTTGTTGCTGCTGGACGGAAGATTGCTGTGAGATAATAAAAAATAAAAAAAAACAGCAAGAGAGGACATGTTTTAGTTATCGTGCAGAAAAAATGTTGGCATTCTGATACGATCGGAAGCTAAAGTAGAAAAAGTTTGTGGTTCTAAAAAATGTAAATTCAGTTCAGAAAACATGCAAAGCTGAACATGAATAAAAGTATATTAGAAAGGGAAAGACAGATGAGAAGAGCGGGGGTCACTGACCTGAAGTCCTCCATTGAACGATCACAGTCAAGATCAGGGAAGTGGCTGCAGTTATGGATGAGGTTGAATTGCAGAAGGAATCAGTTAAAAATCAGTCGATGAATTTATTAGTTTATTTGATCAAGCATGCAAGAGCTGAATCAACTGAACAACAGCCTAATTAAGTTAGTCTGAAACATGAATTAGTTGAACAGTAAGTGCTTCTGGTGGCATTCTGAGCTCTTTTAGTAGGATGCGAAGAGCTAAAGAGGTAATAATGAATTTGCATATAGAGATAACTGACCCGTATGTAATTCCCGCAATGGTACACTTCTTAAAGTGCATGACGTTACAGGTGAGGGTTCCTGTCTTGTCGGAAAAGAGGTATTTCACCTGGAAAAGACAGAGATGGTCAGCAAACACATAGGTACCACTACTTTACACCGATCAGCCACAACATTATGACCACTGACAGGTGAAGTGAATAACATTGATCATATTGGTACTATGTGGTGTTCTGCTGGGAAACCTTGGATTTTAACATCCGTGTTGATGAGACTTAGACATCCAAATAAAACATTGTCCTAGAACAAGAACACTCCCTCATGCAAATGGAAATCCCAAATGTCACTGGCCTACCCCCGCAGGAAAATGCACCCCACCACATGGCAACAACATGAAACAATCAGGAACATCTTGAGGAACATGACAATGGCCTAAGATGTTGATTTGACCTCCAAACTTCCTAGACCCCATTCTGATCAAGCATCAACAGGATGCAGGGGTACAAGTTTGATTGACAGAGGCCCCACTGCACAAGCCAGAGTACCCAAAGGATCCACTGCCAACGTCCTGGTGCAAGACCCCATAGGACACCCTGAGAGGTCCTCTTGTCCATGCCCAATGGTTCAGAGCATTTTTGACCACATAAGGGGGACCAACACAATATAGTGCAGGTGGTCATAATGTTATGCCTGATCGGTGTAGGTACCACTACTTTATAGTCTATAGACTATGGGGAGGGTGAGAACTAACCTGGCCCAGTTCCTCATTAAGATTAGACGTTCTAGCCATAGCTGGTGTGTCTGTCTCTGAGTAGTACATCTCCACATCCTGAGGAAAAAACACAATCAAAGTCATCAGGACCACTTACAGTTCATACATATGAAAATGTGCGTTACAAGACATAGATGCTTCGTACCCAGTTGATGAAAAGCGCCTGTGTGAACTTAACCACCTCCAGAGTGACCAGCAGGCTGATGGGGATCAGGTTGTTGTACAGGATGATGAACGTCAGCAGGTTGTACGCAAAATTCGTGGAGATGTCACCTGATGTCACACACAAAATTTGCTCATTTAGTAACCCTCAACTGTGTATTTAACCAAATTCTTCTTCACTGTCAGGAGATTTAAGCTGCAGGTCGTAAAGTGTGGTGTATTTATAAATGTTCTCACCGGCTCGTGACAGGTACCAGCAGGCGTCTTCTGTGTGTTCTTTGTTCCAGATGGCAGCGCCCACAGAGCTGACCAGCGCCATGACCAGCAGGATGCCAAAAAGGACGAGGATCTGCATGTTGGTGACCCGCTCCACATTAGAACGCTTCAGCGGCGCCTTGGTGGAGTTCTAGGAGGTGAAACGAATGAGGAATAAACACTGTTTAGTTACAATGCTGTCTGTCTGGGGAGAAAAAGCTCAGATGTCAGCACCTTTTAAACTCCTTAATTTTACTAATTTAATTAGTCATATACAAATAATAAGACAAATCTGTTATTAAAACGATTGTCATCAGTGTGTGTGGATTGCAATGTGTGAGCAATCCAAACACAAAAAGTGGGACTGAAGATTATTTCCTCCTCGTTTTGGATGCACTCCCAGTTATGAATGTGTCACAGACTGGAGTTAATTAAAGTCTCTAAACTTGTACCACGAGGGTAATAAAGAAGAATTATTGTTTTTAATTATAAAACAATAAGAAATTTACTGCCAAATGTCTTTTTTTGTTAGACATCAGAAGCAAGGATGTTTTTCCTGCATCACACACAGTTTACTGACTTTAGAGGAGACCCTGGATTTACCTGCATCAGTTTAGAGTCGTGACCGGTGTAGACGACGATTCCCACAACCCACTGAGTGTTCCTGAGCTGAGCGCCGCGCAGCAACACCTGGTCTGGACCCAGAGGAGCTGGACTGAGGGAAAAGACGGGCGATAAGCACAAAACCTGGTAAATGGAGGTGGATTTCTCAAGTTTATATTTATTTCACTTCTCAAGCTTTACTTGCATCCTCTTTATTATGTAAAACCTTGTGTACATTTTTCTCTGGTACTGGACACAATAACTGTAAATTCTATACCTTTATATGATATTGAAATTGTTTTATCCTGCTGTTTTGGTCACATATGTGTCAGACAAAGATACTATTTACATACTACTGATGAACTGTACACATATTTAATAAAAAAAACAGCAATAAAAAAAGAATACATTTCCTTTCCCGATTTGCTACAAGCGGAGCAAGGGATCACAAAATTCATGGTTCGGATCATATCCCAGGTTCTGAGTCATGGATCGGATCATTCTTTGAATTTTTGAACCCCAGCTGATTTGCAGTTGCTCAAGGAGGTGGAGGTATGCTTTCAGTGTTATTCGTTTATCCGTTTGTCAGCAAGATTACACAATACCTAGCCAGCCGATTCCATAAAACTTGATGGAAAGGTGGACAATTACATTTTGGTGTGGATCCTGATCATCAAATTGCAGAAGAGAGCATTGGTCTTGGCAGAGACTGCACTTCCAAGTACCCTTCTAGTTACTTTAAAAAAGCACCAGCAGCAGTAGCACTGGGTTTCACTCTATGATGATTAAACTTTGTAATTAATGATTCACATGCATGCAGAATGAGTTCATTACACCACTAACTGCTATTGTCAATTAATAACGGATGAGGAAAAAACTGTAGATGTGTGTCTCACATCTGATTCTCCAGCCGCAGAGTGCCGTTGAAGTCGTATAAGTGTCTGTTGGGGCCTTCACACTCCAGACAACCGGACATCGCAATCAAATCCTCCAGAGTCTGAAGACCAGCTGTGAGTGAGAGACCCTGGAAAAACACAGGCATGATCATTAAAGTGAAGGGAGGGTTTTTTGAGGGAGTGTATCATAGAAAAGCAACGTTCATAAACAGAAAACAGATCAGACATTGATGAAACCAGAGCTACAAAGACAACAAGAACAGCAAGAAACACAATCAGGATGGAAAGTCCTTCACTGACTGAGTGCAGAATATATGCACTTACAAATCTGCCAAACTGAGTTTTTATACCTGTCTGATCTTCAGGTTGGTTTCTCCATCCAGGTTAGAGGTCTCAGTGTAACACATGGCCTGTGGCTCGCTGTGGAGACAAAGGCAGAGCTTAAAATGACTATGTTATCATTTTACAGGGGAAACCAATCAATTTCAACATAGAATATGGAATAATCAATTGAGGAATTATTTTAAAATAGTTATTTCCAATCACAACAGTTATTATTATTATTATGAAGCATTTGCTAGTTACAGCTTCTTAGATATGAACATTTGCTTTATTTACATCATTTCATACCATTTCAAATTGGACTGCTGACCAATTTTAACATAAAACTTTATGTACCAGTGATTTAAAGTCAGAATTCATTCATTTGATTAGTAAAATCAATGATTAGTGGCAGCCCTTAAAAGACAAATGATTAGAGTACATTAATTAGAGACACTAATTATGAGACAAACACACACAAATGCATCTACGTAAACAAACACACACATTCACACACACACAGAGAAGAGTCTGACCTGGAGGACACAATAACCATGTCAGCTGGAAGGTGTTGGCCATTGGTCACCTTCACTATGTCTCCTACTGCCACCTTGTGGGAAGGATGCAGTAGTGCAACAGCATGGGGTAGAATACCAGATGGGGCGGAAGAAAAAGAGGGGCATTACGGCAGAGGGTAAAAGGGAGATGTAGGGGTGAGAGAGGACGACAGAGAGAGAGAGGAAACAACAGGCAGGTTAATTAGTGACCAGCAAGGATGCAGCCAAAAGAGAGAGAAACCTGAGATAAGGTGACAGTAAGCACAGCAGTGCATCGCTTCAACTGCTCTGATGAAGCTACAACACAGACAGAGCAGAATAAGATTGTAAGAATGTGGATATGAGAGAGAAGGAGAAGAGAAAAAGTGTGTTCAACTCAGTTCAACTCAGTTCAAGGACAGATGGTACAATGCTGCAGCCAATCTAAAAACATACATTACAAAGCAGGAGTTTTTTTGAAAGATGCTTTTCAAAAACAGGGAGAAAATGTTACCTAAAAAATCTTTGTGAGACCAAAAATTGAAATGCCCAGTGCCAAAGAAAGACATGTATATTATACCTTTAGCAATGTGGAGGTGATTTTATCAGAACAGACAGACCACAGTTGAAACTATACCACTAGTTCTTCAGCTTGTCAGAAACTTGTTTTCCCAGAACACAGGAGGAGGAGAAAGGTCAAGTCTAAGAAATACCCCGATTCTGGGGAATAATAGCAGCGATATTGATTTCTAAACAAAGCTCTTCTTTGTAGGACCTTCTCCAAGGCCAACTGAACTTCTGCCAAAGCAATGCTCTGCTGATCCTACACCATGTAATGAATAATCATGTATGAGGCACAAGGGGAACCTTTTGTGTGTTTTGTAACATAACAAAGCCAAAATATGAAATGAGTGCAGGACTGAAAGCTTGTAACAAGGTTGAAGCAGAAAATGAAGCATTCCTGGAGGACTACATGTTCCCGCCTGTCATCAACAGAGACATTAATGAGTTCGAAGGCAGCTGGAACAAATTCCTTCACCTGTCATCACACTGAGCAACAATGGGGATTAATTCCTGCAATATACGCTTGTCACCCGCAGAACAGTGACTGAAATTTGATTTGATTTGACCTGCTGGAGCAAAGCTGTACACAGCTGGACGCAGTTAATGAGTTCAACCGATTAGATGCCCAGATCTGAAGAAACCAGATACACATTTGGTGTTGGAAACAATCCACAAGAACTTACATAGCACTCTAAACAATGGCATTCATCTGGATCAGGTTACTTTACTTCACACTGGAAGAAAAGGTTTTGCGTGAGCGGGTTTTTTACTCACTGAACTGAAACCCAACAGAGAAAATCTAACTTCTCCACATACAAGACATTCCTGTTTGAAGTATTGGACAAACCAGTCCCAAAACTATACACACTTGTTATATCACAACAAAATATCAATATCTGCTGGGCAAATATCTCTTGACTGTCAAGGATCCAAAGCACAGGCAGACTCTAACCCAACACAGACTGAGTAAGTAAAAAAAGGCACAAAAAATCCTGGAAACCAAATTCAGGGAACATTTGTTCTCACTCAACAGGTGAGATGGAGACAGAAACGCAATCACATCTTTATGAAACACGGTAGCATTAAGAAAGCATCATTTTGCTCTTACAACAACATAATCCTGAGCAGTATGTTTTTTATATCATCATGTGGATGTTTTTCCTTTATTTGATTTAGTTTCATTTGCATATTTAATCACTATTTCTCTGCACTGTTAGAGGAAGTGCATCTTTAATCTGTATCCTTCTTCCAGTATCATTTTATGTCATTAATGCCAGTAAAACATAATAAACTGAGTAGTAAAGCTGAGACGGGGAGAGAGAAAGCAAAAGCAAAGGTGTAAGTGAGTGAGAGTTGAAGTATGTGATGATAGTGATACCTGTTTCCAGATAATCGTCTGCCAAGCTCCGTTCCGCAGCACTGAGAGACAAGGACAACACGGCCGTCAGTCAGCCTATAGAGCAGCTCTCATACAGTATTCATAGCAGCTAAACTTTTGTCTGCGACAGTTTCGCCTGCACTATAATGAGTGACACACAACAGCCATTCATCCAGCCATGAAAGGAAAACAAAGCCCTCGCAAATAGACGCAAGCGAACCCATGGAAAACCTCACAGACAGCCGATGCACAGTAACACACACACACACACACGATACCTGTTGTCTTCTTCTTGTTGACCGTGTTGTCTGCTTTATGCCTTTTCTGTAATAAACACAAATAAAGATTCTTCAGCAAAATTTTATTTTTTAGGGTCTACTAGAACATGTTTACATGCTTTAATGTCCAAACACACATTGCTTCTCTCGTACTGCAAATGCTGCAGCTCTCTTTCTGAAATGCTCCATTTTAGATTCTGTCTCTTTAAGGCTTGGTCTATTCTGATTGGTCAGCTGGCTTGATGAAACTAGATTAAAGATATACGGATGCAGCTGTCGTAGAAGCTTTTCTTGCAAGGAAATAATGATGGACTTCAAGGAAACTGGTCAGTCTTTGTTTGAGAGTAAGGCTGCCACTAACGGAGATTAATCTGTCGACAGTTTTACCAGTTAATTGCTTAATCTAAACGACTATTTCACCTACAAAAAAAGGAAAATGACCATTTCATTTAAGTTCATTTCGTCTTGAAAAATTGTATGTCATTGTATAATGCTGCACAATATGAAATGGAGACAAGGTCTGGAAACTGGAAACTCCAACATAATGAAAATAACTAAAATATTGGTCTCATTATTTAAGTAAGTAGCACAACTCCGAAAGAAATCAAGGTTTCTATACAGTGAAGAAAAGTCTAAGATTGTAACATGGGCTGCAGTTGACCAATGACATGAAACAACTGACATCATGATGCAACAATTACGCAGTGATCCTGAAAAAAGGTTATAATGAACTGAAGTAAATAAGAAAACGGACGGTGAAATATGCTGATGCCGCAGCATTTTTAGCATCAACTTTACTACTTTGATGATGCCGCTGTAGCTGTATTTGAGATGTGCCAAACTAGTCCCGAGGCAGCTGTTATACAAATGACGTGAATAAATAATGGACGAGAAGCCTGGCCTCCAAACAAGGCATTTCAGGCAGGTAAGGAGCAGAATTTGCAGACCTTTTACATGCACTAAAACCTCTAACATACCCAAAAAGTATAATATAGGCCACTTTAAACATTTTAAAATGAGTTGAAAGCCCAACCTAACTTCAGACAATGGTGCAAACTGTGCTACTCACATAGTCCTCTATGATCTCTTTGATCCCGGCCACCGTCAGGATGAAGATGAGGGGCACCAGTGTGGTGTAGCGACCGGTCGGTGATACATCAGGGATTTGCTGATCGGAGACAAGAGACACTCAGAAATCACTGCTGACGGGGCGTGTTGAGTAGCTTAAAGCATCTATAATGGACCATCCCAGTGATGGCAGAGATAAACCAGTTGTTTATGCATTAGGCTGCTGCATGAGAATAACTTGTTTAGTTTGCAAGCTGATAAGGAGGGAAGAGCTGCAGAGGCGGACGTTGTTCTCAAAGTCATAGTCTCGCTGTACTTCAAATCACACAAAGAAGTGGAAGAAGAAGAATCCTGGGATGGTGGGCAACACCAAGTGAACATAACTGAAGGTAGCGCCACTTTCCATAAGGTTCACAGAGAAAAAAGACAACTCTTTTCCAACCATCCATGGAAAATCCTGTGTCGTCAACCAGTCAGGTGGAGACGACAGCATGGGATTTGTAATTTCTTCTTCAACTTGTATTTTCCACGTCTAGAAAGCTGCCACAGGACTATACATGTTGTGAGGACAATTTATGATAAACATGTACTGAATTATAAATGCTGGCATATGCTTGTTAAGTAACCCATTTGTGCAACATTCATCATTTATATTTGCATTAATATTTATTAGTTTCATTCTACTCCCTCTGGGTTTCTGAGAACATTTACCAAAAGTTAACTTTTTGTCATCGAGAAAGCAACTTCCAAAATCCATAATAAAGTATTGCAGGAATAGCAGGACCTATGCAAGTTAGGGATGAACAATTAATCAAAATACAACTGGAATTGCAATGTGGACAAGTGTAATATCCAAATCGTAGGAGCTGTTATTTTTTTGCTAAAAGTAAAATGCCATACCATTTTAAATGAAGCACTGTGGTTCTACAGAGATGTCCCGGCCTATAAATCATATTCTCCAGACGTGAGGGAACATGCTTGTTTGGTACCGAAGGCAGCAAAAAAACACATCATTTGAAATTAGGAGCAAAAAAAATGCAGAAATTCCCATTAAAATCGCTCCCCTTATCGCAATCTGCATATCGTTCACCTCTGGCGCAAAAAAAATCTGGAATATTTCAAAACAGACTTTGCAGGATGCATCATTTAAAGCCTGCGTAGGCCACCCAATCCAACTGAAACCAAACAAACAGCACGCTGAGCCAAGAGCGCTGGCAGCTGTTGTTGTGCGTGGGGTTTACCTGCATGAGTGCGATGAACAGGAAGAAGGCATTGGCAGCCCGTCTGATCTGCTCATACAGGAACCGGGGCAGGAACGTGAGGACCCCATACTTGGTGGTACTGCAGAAACAGACAGGCAGAGAAGAGACTTTGCACTTTGTTTGTGTTCGGACAGATGGAGGATGGATCCATTAGCAAAAGCAGGATTTCATGCATAAATTGTGCGCTAATGATTTTTAAACCTGACAGGCTCGAGCAGCATTACCTCAAAGGCTGAATAACAAAGAGCCCCCATTTGGTTATATTGCAGCACTTGAAAATCTATTAGAAACACTCGATTGTGCTCAGAGAGGGCAAATAGAGCCATTATGGGCTGCACACACATCACGCCTATAAATAGAGCGGGATGTTTAATCCAACAGGACAAATTTAGACCCAGAACCCCAAAAAATAGGTGCAAGAAACCTTGGCAACCTCAACTTGTCAGTCAATGGTATCGACCAGACGACTACATTGATTAGCCTTGTTATAGCCAGGAGCTACAGTAAGAGCTTTTAGAGGAGCTAAAAATAAAAAGTCAACCTTCAAGTCAAAGCCTGCCTTTTTTTCTTCTCTGTGTCGCCTGAGTGGAGAGTAAGAGCTCCTGCAAGGGCTTTTGTTTAATGGACAGTGCATGTTTGTGTGTGTGAGTGAATAGAGTGCATGCAAAAGAATCACAATTCACGATCTCCTAGGAGATGAACCCATAACTGCCACCCCCCCCTCACCCCCGTCTGTCTTACTCACACATACGTAAAGCACAAAGATCATGGCATTACACAAAAAAGAAAGGAGCAACAGCTGTTAGTGTGTCACACGGACACACAGTACCCTGACCCTGATGCTCTGGATACCCCAGAGTTAGTGATACTACACCTATGATCCAACAGATAAAGTTCCTTTAAGCTAATTAAAGACAAGTGATACCAGATTCCGAAAACAGCGACACACATTTCCAACTAGAACAAGAAAAAAAAAAGTCCAAAACATCTGGTTATGTTATTTTTCATAGTATAGATGTCCAGCTTGCTTAGCAGCTGTTAGCTGCAGGGATGAAGCTCTCCTGCCGCTGTGTGGCTTTGTCGTGTTTTTATAAAAAACAGACCATGTTCTTCATACATTAAAAGCCAAAAAAATAAAGCACTGAGTTAAAGTCGAAGAGGACTCGCCCTCTAAGCGGAAGAAAACAAGCAGGTGTGTTTTTCTCGGAATGGGATGAGCAGGTTACTTTGCGTTTAATGCTCCTGTTGTATAAAAACACCCATCAACATTAAAATATTAAAGTGGACGATCTGGGAGATGGGGAAGAGGTGAGCTGAGTATACAGATAAAAGGCTTTAATCTCGAGGAAATCAATAAAGCTATTGAACCTTTAAAACACAAACTAAGGAGTTACAGGAAAACAGGGACATCAGAGGGAAGGTCTCTGGAGCCAGAGAACTCTTCAATCTCCAATCAGGAGGTGGCGGGTTGCAGAACAAAACAAGCGAGCCAATCGGATGAGCCGGGGAGGGCCTGCCTTAATCTGGTTTGGAGAGTTGAAATAGTCTTTTAACAGTGAAACTGAATCTGCTGACAATAATGGCAAGACGGCAGAATGTCAACCGACTGACAACAAGCGGACAGAACATGAGCCCAGTGGTCCCAGTGGCGCCGAGCACAGATAGGACATAAAAGTAGGGACAATATTAGGTAAAGAGACAATTTACAGTGGCGCCTGCCTAGAATCAAACTTTAATACTATTTGACTCGCTATACGCCAATGACAGCTGGGCGATGTTTAAAATAGAGATCCTGGGACACATTATTACACACAATCAGGAAATCCACACATATCTGAAATAAGTGTTCTCCAAGATTCATAGCCCACTTCTTCTGAACTGTTCAAACCAGTGAAGGTCATAGCTGAGAGAATCACGCTTTACAGCCTCTGACTGAATCCTGAGGAATCAGATCAGACAGCTTCTACCTTCAGTGAAATCCAGCGACAGTCGTGCCACAATGATTCCTCGACATGTCTCAAACCGAACACACCTTCGACCTAACAATCAACAGCTCAATCGCCGTTTATAATTTATGTAAACACATGTAAGTGTAGTTACTTCACTTTCATTAGCAGTCTTAAATATTCATGAGGACGTATTGATTAAGCAACACCATCATGTTAAGCTGTCAACCTGAAACACCTGAAATTCTTGCATGAGCCTCCACCCTTTGCAGAGCTGCAAGTAATCACCTAATAGGTGAGCTATTGAGGCGCCTTATCAGCAGATTTTCAACTTTAAAGCTGCAGTCATTTTAGTAGCAAGACAACATTTTTTTTCTTTGAGCGGCTGCGATTTAAACAAAACTATAAAGAAAGGTGTTTGAGAGGGAAAGAAATCTCGGTGGTCCAAAGTCTACTTTTCACTCGGTGCGGTAGAAAAACATACAAACAGGCTGGAGGAGACCGTCCTTGAACCTGATAATGTGGGTGAAGAGCCCCTGTGAGTAAATATTCACAATGAACCATTTAGCCGAGGAAATCAGGCCGGCCGAGTCACTGAAAATTCATTTTGACAATCTTTTCTAATTATATTTGAGTTTTAATTTCCTTTAAAGTGTTTTTTTTCTTATCTTTTAATGATACTTTCTAGCTTTTCTAACACTGTATTGGTTTTATGAACCATGTTATGCTTGAAAATCTGATTATTTTATGACTTGCGAAGCAGTTTTCAATTATGAAAAGTGCCCTAAAAAATAAGGATATATATTATTACCTTCAAACTGCATTCTTAAGGAGAAAAAAACAGTTTCTTATAATGTAGATCTCGCCAAGATGGGGTTTATACACTATATTGCGCTTTAAAATCTGATGATTTCCTGAGTTGTGAAGCGCTTTTGAATTTTGAGTGCTCTATAAACAAATAAATAAATATAATATTACAATAAAGACAATAAATATTTATGTTATTACCTTCAAACTGCAGGCTTAAGGAGAAAAGGCAGTTTCTTATAATGTAGATCTAGCCTAGATGGGTTTTATAAACAACATTGTGCTTTAAAATCTGATGATTGTCTGAGTTGTGAAGCACTTTTGAATTTTGAAAAGTGCTCTATAAATAAACAATTATATTACTATAAT
>OMNN01099230.1:0-16031 GCA_900302755.1 Chromis chromis | reverse complement strand
TTAAGTTTATGCAAATACAAACAATATTATAACAACCCAACCCATTTTTAGCTTGCAACCATGCATTCATTTAAGTGGTGGGAATAGATCCCTTTAATTACTTGTACATATGCCGACATTATGTACAATATTAAATAAATAAATATCCATATGAAATAATATATGACTATTAGTATTTCTCAAACGACCTTGACATACAGACTGCATTTGTAGATGAACCTGCAACTGCAATGGAGAAATTCCGTAAAATATACAAATCAAGCTGATAACAATAAACATAGCAAAGAAGAAAGGTAAACATAAAAAAATAAATAATTTAAATTATAAATTTACTTGAGACCTCCCTCATGGTACAATATATGTACAATACATGTACATATATGTACTATATGAATATAGTATAATATATTAATAGAGTCAGCATCTAAGCCTCCAGAATCCATGTTTAAAGGTTTTAATCCATAAACATTGTAAAATAATAAAGTCAGGTTTGCCCAGAATAAAGTTATGGGGGTGTATATATATATATATATATATATATCCTCTCCGTGACGGCAGGGGGCAGAGTTGAGTGTTAGCGCAGGAAATGTAACATGAGAGTCCCATAAATAGAAGAAGAGTTCATTCAGCCATTACATTCACAGGCAGGTCGGAGCCGCTAGTGGTGGAGGACAGGTCATTAGCAACCCGAGAAAATGCTATCCGTGAGAGTTGCAGCAGCTTTGGCCAGAAGCCTGCCCAGGAGGGCTGGATTCGTAAGTATTTTACCTAAACTATCTCCATCTAATGAGGATGTTGCAGCAGTTTTCTTTAAAATGTCTGTGAACCTTGTGGGCGTGAAGGGTAACGTTAACGCCACAGGCCGCTAGCTAACTTGCCACCGACTTCTAAACGCGCTCCTAAACGCTATTAATCTGCTCCGATTCATAATTTGTGTGAATATTGTTGAAAATGATAAATTAAACGTGTTTGTTAAAGTTGTCCTTGTGGAATGACAGCCTTCGTCCTGCAGCGCTAAAGTTAGCACGCTAGCTAGTGCTAGCACCGAGCTAACGGCTCATTCAGCCACGCTTTGAAGGTCAGAAAGCCTGACAGCGCATGTCATTTCCGCTGCACGGCGGAGCACCAGCTTAGATTATGAAGTGCGCACTTTTATTTGTCGCCGCCGTATCTGCAGTCAATATTTGATTTGCAATCACTGTTTCATAAAATCCTGTCATTGAATCCAGGTGTCCAAGACCTTACCGGCCGCCTGCGTTGGGGTCAACCACCTCCACACACACAGACCATGGCTGCAGAAGACAGGTGAGAAAGCCAAAAACAACATGACACAATCCTTATCCATCACACTGTAGGTCAGCTCACTAAGGCGATTGATCAAGGTCACTGATAATATTGTGTTTCCAGAGTTTGTCTTTAATTTCCTATGTGAAACTGACAATTGTACATTTTGATCCGAAGTCTCTGGAAGTATCATCTCTTTAATTATTCATGCATATTATTGCAAAGTCTTTAAAAAAGTTTTATTGGAAAAGCTGAAGACAAAAAATATAGGTAAAGCTATGTTGTAAAATTGAAATAGCCTTTTGCATATACACAACACTGCAACATCACAATGTCTAGCTTGAGTTTGATAATGGTATGTCACATTTGTGTTAGCTTTAACAATGCTTTTCTTAAGTTGGTGGTGAATAGTTTACTCTAACGTGACTCCTATGACCTTTAGCGTTCTAAAATGTGTTAAGCTGCAATTTAGCCCAGGAAGAATCACTTGGGATGCATGCAGTATCATATAATGTAGTTGAAGATCCAGATATTTACACTGGGATCTGTTTTTCCTTAGTTTCACCCCTTTTTATTTAATGAATGGAGAGGTTTTCCTGTATCACCTTTAAATAAACATGAATGAGTGTTAGCACTGTGGCTATATCAGATTCTGTAACGTGCATATCTTGCCTTTCACAGGCACAGCCGAGGTGTCCTCAATCCTGGAGGAGAAGATCATGGGAGCTGACACCTCTGCAGACCTGGAGGAGACCGGACGTGTGCTGTCCATCGGTGACGGTATTGCCAGAGTGTATGGCCTGAGGAATGTCCAGGCAGAAGAGATGGTGGAATTCTCCTCTGGTCTCAAGGTATGTCTGTAAGGGATGCTATTGAACATAGAAGTTTTCTGTCCAGACTTAGTTATAAATACAAACCTATTTTAATTATGTAAATGTTTCACACATGTAGTGCTTTCAGGTTTTGGTCACTTACCGTCTTGCATCAAGAAAACTCCAAACCTTTAAATTTCCAACATCTTTAATTTATTTTATACCTTGTTTATGCCAAAGCAACCAGAATATTGCAATCATTCTGCTAACTAGTCGTCATTTTTGTCCTCCAGGGCATGTCTCTGAACTTGGAGCCCGACAACGTTGGTGTTGTGGTGTTCGGTAATGACAAGCTGATCAAGGAGGGCGACATTGTGAAGAGGACTGGTGCTATTGTGGATGTTCCTGTGGGTGAGGAGCTGCTCGGCCGTGTGGTGGACGCTCTGGGAAATGCCATCGATGGAAAGGTTATTTGAAGCATTGAGATTCTAATTAAAGTGAATTAAATCAATCTAGGTGAAACTATTTAGGATGGCAGTATTGTCTTGATAGCCCATTATTTAGCTTTTGAATTTTTTAGTGTGTTTGTTAATTAGCATAAAATCCTGGTTTAAACTTAATCCAGTACCTTTGCAAAGAATATATATGTCTTGCATCCACTTGCATTGTAGGAACGAGAACCTATGAAATGACCAACTCTTGCACACATTTTCTCATGACTAGTTACCTGAACACTTCAAAATAGAACTTCAGCTGTTTATTTTCTTTTTTTATTTAACAAAATTGACTATTACAATTTACATTGACCCTTTTAATACCTGTAAACATCTCAATATGATATTTCATTTAAATAATGTATATTTTCTTTCTTAGGGTCCCCTGGGCTCCAACACCCGTAGGCGTGTGGGTCTGAAGGCTCCTGGTATCATCCCCCGTATCTCTGTGAGGGAGCCCATGCAGACTGGAATCAAGGCTGTGGACAGTCTGGTGCCCATTGGCAGAGGCCAGCGTGAGCTGATCATTGGTGACAGGCAGACTGGGTAATTATTATTCCATAGTAGAGAAATGGTGGTTTTATGTTGGTTTGTGCTTACTGTCATTACATTAATCAAAGGGAATATTGGCTTTGGGGCACATTTTCAAGGTTCTTAATATTCTTGTATTTCCCTGCAGCAAAACTGCCATTGCCATCGACACAATCATCAACCAGAAGCGCTTCAACGAGGGAACTGATGAGAAGAAGAAGCTCTACTGCATCTATGTCGCCATCGGTCAGAAGAGATCCACCGTGGCTCAGCTGGTGAAGAGGCTGACTGATGCTGATGCCATGAAGTACACCATCGTGGTCTCTGCCACGGCCTCTGATGCTGCTCCCCTGCAGTACCTGGCTCCCTACTCTGGCTGCTCCATGGGAGAGTACTTCAGAGACAATGGCAAGCACGCCCTGATCATCTATGATGATCTGTCCAAGCAGGTGAGGGCTTTAGATGACCATTAAAACCAAAAACTCAAAACCTCATAATATTGAATAATAAATGTCATGCACTGATCTTACACCTGGTAAATTTACTTTCTCTCTCCTGTCAGGCTGTTGCCTACCGTCAGATGTCCCTGCTGCTGCGTCGTCCTCCCGGTCGTGAGGCCTACCCTGGTGATGTGTTCTACCTGCACTCCCGTCTGCTGGAGAGAGCTGCCAAGATGAACGACAACTTCGGTGGTGGCTCCCTCACTGCCCTGCCCGTCATCGAGACTCAGGCTGGTGACGTGTCTGCCTACATCCCCACCAACGTCATTTCCATCACTGACGGACAGGTTTGGCTTGATCTGTTGTTTTAAGTAATCGGTCCAACTTTTATACAAAAGTCTGTTTTGCGCTGACCGTATCCATCTGTCTGCTGCAGATCTTTTTGGAGACTGAGCTGTTCTACAAGGGTATCCGCCCAGCTATCAACGTGGGTCTGTCTGTGTCCAGAGTCGGTTCTGCTGCCCAGACCAGAGCCATGAAGCAGGTAATATCTGGCCTGAAGACTTGTTTTTAAGCGTTCTCTGTTTTGAATTTAGTAGGAGGCTACATTTTTAGATGTTGTCTAACATTTTCTTTTATCTGCCTCATAGGTGGCCGGTACCATGAAGCTGGAGTTGGCTCAGTACCGTGAGGTGGCTGCTTTTGCCCAGTTCGGTTCTGACCTGGACGCTGCCACCCAGCAGCTCCTTAACAGGGGTGTCAGGCTCACTGAACTGCTGAAGCAGGGACAGTACTGTGAGTGTCAACTTCTTTTACAATTTCTGCTTCCCTAGAAGTACAATAGAGATGCTAAGATGGTATTCTATATTCTAAACTGCCTCTCACTCCTTCTCCAGCCCCTATGGCCATTGAGGAGCAGGTAGCAGTCATCTACGCAGGTGTCAGAGGTCACCTGGACAAAATGGAGCCCAGCAAGATCACAAAGTTCGAGGCAGCTTTCCTGCAGCACGTCCTCAGCCAGCACCAGGACCTGCTCACCGCAATCAAGTGAGGAAAAATTTCATGTTTGAACAAGTAAACATTGGCAATTACATTTTATTTTAATAAGGCTCAGTTTGACTTGACCTGTTTTCTGTTTCAGGGCTGACGGCAAGATCTCAGAGGCATCAGATGCTAAACTGAAGCAGATTGTACTGAACTTCCTGTCCAGTTTCGAGTAAATGGATAGCACTTCTCTTGATCTTCAGTGAGCTACCTGTCTGTGTCCCCGATATGCTTATATATGTGAACACACTGAAGGCCAAAACCTCCATGTACAGATTTCTCCAAATAAAATTTTACAACCCCGCCGTGTTGTAAAACTCTTCTGATTGTGCGCATCAGTAAGTTTAGTGTTCAGGTTGGTTCATCAGTGGCGGAAGAGTTCAAACCCAAGCGAGAACAAAAACAATACTTCTTTGAACACATCACATGTGTTTTTGAATTTGTGTCTAACATATAAAGATGTGACATTGCTCATACCACATTCATGAATTCTACTGTTTACTGTAAGTAGTTGTTCATAGGAGCATTATATTAAACAGGGCAGATGAATGGGTTTAGGGTGACTTGACAAATATCTCTTTTGCTCTTCACTGGTTCAGTGTGCAAAAAGTGAAGTGTGAGCCCAGTTTTCTCAGCTGTGGTTGGATTGATGGGTTAAATGTTTGATACTACAGTAATAAATTAAGTGACATTGTCACAAACCAAAACCAGTTTGTCCTGTCTTATGTCTGGAGATCACAAAATACTATCCTTAAAAATATCTAGATTCTATAACTCAAAGCATATTTATGCATTTTATACATTTCAAAAGAAGAGTTCTTGCATCTTCTTGTAAAAGGTAATGCAACATTTTGGTGAGGTTGCATTTATTCACTACTTATCAATGGCTTATTTTAGTTAACAGTTTCATCTTTCAAATAAAAAAAAAGGGGGAAAAAAGTGAAAACCAAAATGGCAATTGGTAATTTTTTCAGAACTTTGTGTGTTTTAAAGAAAAGAAGCAAACCTTCACATTTAACAAACTGGGAAAAACAGAATTCTTTTATTCTATTATTTTTGCTTAAAAACTGACACTGATCTGATTTTTTTTTTTAAACCAATTAGTGATCAAAGAAAATAATTATTTTGCCTCATTGTTTCAGCTCTATTTCTCAACATGTAACTTGACACCTTTAAAGAATCTTGTACTGTAGCTAATGGGCCGTTCTGTGCAGCTTCTTTATCATACATGTCCAGTAGGTGGCCACAGATGCCCTAAAGTAGAGATACTGGAGCTAACTGAACAGTAGCTCTGAGGTACTGACCCATTAACCTACAAAAGATTGTTTTGACCTTTGGGCCTAGTCGCAAGAAAAGCCAACAGCAGTAAGGTATGTAATGTTTTTATATTTTTTAATCGATTGACACACATTGGACATTTTTACTTGGAGTGTATGTTACACTTATTGTGCATTTTATATTTTTTTTATTGTTTATTTTTACTTACTGCATATTTTTGCTTATTTATGTGTATTTATGGTGGTGCTAACTTTACTCTTTCAGCTGTAACAACCAAATTTCCCCTCGGGGATTAGTAAAGTATTTCTATTTTATTCTATTCTACAATGTTGAATCAATTTTGTCCACCTAAATGCACAAATGCTGTTTTTTCCATCACGTCACAGGATGAGAGTTTAAGTAATGGTCTCCCTAATTTTATTTTCTCTAATTAGAAAAGTCACTGTAATAATCAAAATGAATTACTTTATATGAGGAAGACTGTCAAAATTGTCGATTATTTCCATATAAACAGAAACAAATACACCGTAAATAAATTAAATTGTTGACATGTACATGAAACAGTGATTTGATAATAATAAACAGATAATAAAAGTTTACAGAATAATTGTTTTGGTAGTTATTATATGAGAAACTTGTAATTTTGTTAGAAAATAAACAATGGCTGCTAATGTGAATAGAAACAACATTCCCATTGCCTCTGAGCACCACCACGTACCACCAGTTATTATTGTCTCATCCAGGAGGGACGACATGCACCGTCCTTATCTGCCACATCACTGCAAGCTCACCCTGCCTCAACTACACTTCATTTCCCATCTCTGATAGCCCCCATTTTCCCTCCCTCTCTCTTGTCTGTTACTTTGTTCTCCTTCACCTTTTTGTTTATCTCCTCTCAGACAGGAACAAGATGAGACAGGTAACGTTGTTGCAGTGGAGCACATTGTTCTTTTTGGATTACTTCATCTGAGGCCTTACTGTCTCACAGGTGGAGTTCACAACCACTTTAGGTCTAAATTGCATCAATTATTATGTTTGTTTGTTTGGTTAACAATGGGTTTTGTTCCTATTGTCTTTAGGTTCTGTTCACAGAAACCACACAGATCCCAGCATGAGGTTTTTTTTAGAAGCTAGACCTTGCTACAATATTATTGAAACTAGATCAATGAAACAAGATAATTATTCAGTGACTATTCCTTGCAAGTTGTCATCGCACACTGTGTTCTGAGTCTCTTGTTTCTCCAGCAGCATCAGCGCCTGGCAAGATAAACTGAGGCATGTGACAGAGAGTGAATGGAGCTGCTTTCAATAGGGACTATTGTGGAGGTCAGCGTGACAACAAGAGAGAGCTCTGTGGAGCGACAGACAACATGACCGATGAGAAGTGATGCCTAGACAAGACGAGCACTTTTTAATGGCCATGTAGAGTTGAAATCGCCAATAATGTTGTGGTTATTCTGTGTATTATAGAGCCAAAAAAAGTCTATCTCTTGGGTTGTTGTTGGTTTCATATATGCTGCAATCTAACCGGAACATTTCAGCATTTAAAACCAACTACTAGTGTCACATGCATACCTGTGGTTCCAATTTTAAGGAAAGCAGTCTATTCATGGCACTCTGAGATAAAGCCTGTGACTTAAATGTGAACAAAAACGTGCTTCTAAATCAAATTTGTTCAACAAGGTAGCCAATAGAGAGACAATGATAGGTTTCTCTGAAGGAATGTCACAAATTCATCCAATCAACACATTCCTAAAATTGGCTTGCTGAGGCACGAGGGACATAATTGTGGATCTTGAGCGTGACAAGTCAGGAGGAACTGAAAGTGTGAGTTTCACTGGAGACAGCAGGGTGAAACTAAGATGTATATAAAACAAAACTCACAGATGCTCAGATAGAAGTCTGGAGTTTTTCTGTTATTCATAGGCCAGATGTATAGTATGGCAGAAGTGAGTACACCCCTGTGAAATCAAATTACTTAAATGTCAAAAAAGTCAAGGAAATGCATTACTTCTAAGCTCAACAGTGGGTATTTGCTCTTATATGAAATTTCAAACAAACAGTTTAGATTACTGTATTAAAAAATAAAAGGCCCCTTAGTAGGAACTCAGTGTGTGTCTTCTTTTTGATGACAGACTCAATCCTCGTCTGCATGGAGTTAGAAATGTCGTGGATAATTGTGGAACAATGTTAGGTGTGATGCTCTACTTTTCTCTTTACAATTTCACAAAGGTGTTCTATTGGATTCAAGTCAAGCAACATACTAGGTCCAACATACCAGGTCATAGTTTCCACTTTTGTCTCCTTCAGAAACTCTTGTGTGACTTTGTTGGTGTGCTTTGGATCATTATCATCCTGGGATGTTCATCTTGGTCACCACGTCAGCCAGTGATTTGGTACATTCAAGATTCAAGATTTTTATTTGCCATTTGTGCTCGTGCAGGGCTCTCTTGGAGTCGAGTAAAAACACCTAATCCAAAAAGGAAGAACAACTTTAAAACACTCTGCAAGAATAAAAGATACACAAAAATATAATATATAACATGCATTTTGTTTTTGCCATTAATCTCACTGTGGCAGGGAAAACACTGTTGTAGAACCATGTTTTGTGTGTAATGATACTGTCTGCTCTACTGTGTCTGAGGTTGTAGGTGCAGTGTTTGTGTCTGAGCAGAGGGTGAGCGGGGTCGAGTGAGTCTCTGATGATGCTCTCTGCTCGTTTATATATATAAGTTTATTATCTATAAATGTGATCTCCCAAACACTTTGTGCACTCATGCAGCCCCAAATCATCACACTCTCACTTTCACTGTCAGGACTATGCGTTCACTGCATCAGTCCTGGCCAGGTCCACACCGAACATGCAGACCCCATCTGAACCAAACTAATTTTCTTGGTGTAATCTAACCAAAGAATGTGCTTTCAATTCTTCTTCAGCAAAGTTTTATCTTGAACCGAACAACAACCAAGTATGTATTTTTCTTGGACTGTGTCAGTAGAGGTTGACATTATGTTCTCTCCTTCACACTATCTGAGCTGTCACAGAAACTCTGACTTTCACTGATAACCCCTGTGCCCAGTCTTGCCGTCTGTTTCTCATAGCTAGATTGTGCAAACAGCATAATCTGTGTCACCATTTTAGCATGACGGCTAACGCGGCTCTGATTAGGGGTACTGTGGTTCGTTCTATACCACCTGATTACTGCTGCAACTGTGTTTGGACTGATTTTTAGTTGTTTGCACATCTTCCTGTACCGTTTTCCATCTTTGTCTGTTTCACAATCAGATTTTTTAGTTCCTCTTGCAGTTCTTTATCGTGTGGAGCCATGATGCAGACATGCAGTTAAACACAGCCCATAGGTTCAAAGTTAAGAAAGTTCTGGTGTTCACAGATCATTTTATAACTGTGTCCATGCAGTTAGGCTGATTAAAAATTACAGATGTACTCAAATAAGTTTCAATGATTCACTTTCGTTGCCCTGAGTTTCTACTTTGGGACATGTATTTTCAATATAGTATTACTAAAGTATTTTGTTTTTGACTGTTCACAAGACAAATACTCTCCATGTCGACTCAGAAATAATGCAGTTATTGAGAGAATATTACATTTGGAATCATTTGACATTTAAGTTATATTACACAGGGCTCTACTTACTTCTGTTGCACACTCCAAGTGCCAAGAAATAATGAGATCCTCCCACTCGTATCCATCATGTTTAAAAAGTTGTAAACTTGTAATTACGTTAACTAATATGGCATGAATACAGATTTATTGTTGATCTTTCATTTATCTCATTTTAGTCTGCACTGTTAGGAATCCACTGCCTTGTTATGGATTTCATTACTGAATTTGTTGTCCGATATGTTTTCATAGTAAAGACAGGAGCAGCACGGCAGCAAGCAGAATCTGGGTTCAAACCTGCCTGTGAGGGGTTTTTTTGCAAAGATAAGCATGGTAGGTTGATTTGTGGTTGTAAATTGGCATGCATGGTTTTTTTTCTCTTTCTGTTGGCCGTGCGATGGGCTGAGGACCTGTCCAGGGTGTGGATCCAACCCCCACAACCTTCAACAGGATAAAGCAGTTCTAACTAATTGATGCAAAGTAGACATTTCCTGTCATTAGCCTTTGTTGGAATGTATTCAGCTCATTGCATAACTGCGTAATGAGTGAAGAAGAATCACATGCACCCTGAAAGCACAACTAACAGCTTAATGTTCATGTTAGTGTCATAATTTAACCAACCAAACAACTACAGTTATACATTTAAGCTGATATTAGCGTAGTCTATTTGCTACTGCTGAGTACTAAACCACTCCTCAGCGTACGGATAATGCTCTTAGTGTAACAGGATTTAAACTCTAATGCACATCCCCTATCCTCAACAATTTGCAGCCAAGAGTGAAGCACATGTAGTGACGGTCTGAATGTAAACATGCTCACTGGTGCTTATCCATGATACCACTTTGAAAACAAACATGTTAAAAGATGGAAGAAGTGGTTTCTGTGGTTGGCCTACGCAGACAGTGAATCCCTGCCCAAAGCCCTGTTTTGTTTGCAAAAACCTTTATTTCAGTTTTTTTTGTTTGCTTTCTGACTCAGTCTTAGTTTCTCTTCCTTGATGTGTATGTCTACTCTGCAGTCCTTATATTTACTGAAAGACAAATCGGCTTGTCTGCTGCAGCGCGAGTCTAGACTTTCAGTAAAATCAGCAATATTCAGTTTCATTGCATCTGCCTTGTGCATTTTCCACTTAAAAAACACACAAGAATCAATTCCTTCTTTGTATCAAAGTAGCAAAATGGCATTCTCTTTATTCATTTCATATTCCACTGTTTAAAGCGTCTTTATACAAACTATATAAAAAACCAAACAAAAAATCAATTACCTGTCTTTTCCATACATTAAATTATACCAGGGAGGTGACTTAACAGCAGGTAGCAGCACAAATCTAAGGCAAACATGAACATATAATATATTATTTCTGAGTACAGTCTCCATTTTATGGACAGTCCCGGTTTTCTTATTCACAGGTAGCTGGCCTCTATAAGCCTGCTTGCAGTGCGCACACAGACGCTCATTATATTCTGGGCAAAAAGAATTTCATTCATTCACGATGGCAGCAACAGACCAATATACACTAGTAACCACATTTTCAACAAGCTCACACTGTAAAAAAAAAAAAAAAAAAAAAGTCCTAATGTAAACCCAACATACCATATTTTGTTTTGTCACTCCAGAATAAACCGTATTATGTTGGATTAAACCAAAACTCGGCTGAAACTTCTTCTCCTGCTTCTTTATATCTCAGTGAAGTGCAAGTGCTGTCTCCTCTAGTGCACTTTTCTTCTCATAATCAAGTTCACTGACCACACCAGGTAGCAGCTAAAGCATGCAGGCTGCAGTGATGACCACATTGCATACAAACAGCCAGCAGTTAATAGAAGATTTGCAGTTCACTGATGTGTTTTAGGCCCTCTGTGACTATTTTTAAGGGATAGAGGCGATGCTCAGCACAGTCTGTGGAGCCTCAGGTTCAGTCAGTGCTGCCGTAGTGGTTCCCATTGGAAGGGTTTTCCTGTAAACTGGTGTGTGACTCTCCTTCCTCCTGTGACACCACCGGCTCCACCGGCTGTGCAAAGAAGTTAGAGACACAGAACACCTGCAGAAAACAGAAACAAAATTAAAACACATGCTGCTGCATTGAAGATGGATAAAAGCATTTTGACATCATTAAAGTAGAGCAGACTTATACCGATCAGCCCCAACATTATGACCACTGACAGGTGAAGTGAATAACATCGATCATATTGGTACTATGTGGTGTTCTGCTGGAAAAACTTGGATTTTGGCATCCATGTTGATGAGACTTAGACACCAAAAAAACACTGTCCCAGAACAAGCACACTCCCTCATGCAAATGGAAATCCCAAATGTCACTGGTGTACCCCGGCAGGAAAATGCACCCCACCACATGGCAAAAACATCAAACAATCAGGAACATCTTGAGGAACATGACAATGGCCCAAGATGTTGATTTGACCTCCAAACTTCCTAGACCCCATTCTGATCAAGCATCAACAGGATGCAGTGGAACAAGTTTGATTGACAGAGGCCCCACTGCACAAGCCAGAGTACCCAAAGGATCCTGGTGCCAGACCCCATAGGACACCCTGAGAGGTCCTCTTGTCCATGCCCAATGGTTCAGAGCATTTTTGACCACATAAGGGGGACCAACACAATATTAGGCAGGTGGTCATAATGTTATGCCTGATCAGTGTAGCTATTAGGTGGCTTTTTTTTTCTTACAAAAATATCAATAACATTAGTTTCTTGCAGAGCTCCTGGGCGTCCAGCTGACTTTGAACAACTGAGTCTATCTGAGTTGTTGCTCTCTGAACCACTAGGTGCACATGAATCTGCTTTGACAGTTAGAGCCAGGGGGAGGTAAAGCAGGAGCCTGTCCTCTGTTAGGTGAGCTTTTTGTCTGCAGCATGTATGGCTCTGTAATTTCCATCTTACTCACTTTCTCCCATTGAAGAATCAATCCTGGAAATATCTCAGGAGGATCAAAGCCGCAGTGTTACTCAAAGAAACTGCAGTGTTTGTGTGCTGTGATGCATACATGAGAGCTGTTTGTGTTTGCATATGAAAAGAGACCGCATTGTTCTCACTTTTGCTTGTAAGACTGTAGAGAAACCCAAGACAAGCTACAAATAATGCGATGGCCAATAAGTTATGCATAAATACATTTGTATTTAAAAGATGTACACGTATAAGCAGCGTGCAGCTTCTTAAAAAATGCAGATTACATATGTTCCAAAGCCTAAACTCTAATACACAAGCAAACTGCACTCAAGGACAAAACACTGAACGCAACTAAGCTTTTGGGGGATAAAGAAGTGGGGAGTCTGTTTTATTATTAATGTGCAATGCGCTCCGGATAACTGTGCAGTCAGCTTCTTTTTCCAGGTCTTCTGCTGTTCCGTTGCAGCACCACCTCAGAGGAGAACCTCATTCAAATGGAAGATGAGAGAAATTTCACCCGTTGGGCAAAAACTGAGAAAGAAGGGCACAGGCTCGCGATTTTCTTGTGCTGTTCTGCCGCAGCATTACCTTAGAGGAGAATCTCTTTCAAACTGGAGATGAGAGAAAGCCAAAATTAAGATGAAAGTTTTCCCCCTTTGGGCTAAGATTGAGGAGCTAGTCTAATATTACCACTGCTTAAAATCCAAGAGGACAAAGAAGTCCATAACTTTGTGCGGAAAACAGGACATCGAGGACATTTGAGAGCAGTTATCAGACTGTAAATCTCTCACTGCAGCTGTGTCTGGCTGTGACTGTTGCAGTCGTTGTTTACTGCCGGTTTTTACTCTTCCACTGGCACACATTGTGTCTAGACGCTTATTGCCCGCCTAAGGGAGAGAATGAAAATCAATGTTATAAATGCAATAACACATAAACACAGCCAATTCTCTGGAGAGTAGAATATAAGGGAGGTTTTTAAAGCACTTAAAATTATCCAGCCTTTTCTTTTTCTCTCATTTCCTCACAAAATATCCCTGAGCTCGTTTGTTACGCTGTCCTTTTCTATAAAACTCATTTTTGCTTCTTCCTCCCTGCCTCCTTATCCTCATCTGCTCTACCCCCTGATGTTGCCGCCTGTCTTTAACCCGTTTCGCCCCTCTCTGTCTCCCACCAGGTGTCTGTCTGGTGCTGGGTTGTATGATCTACCCCGACGGCTGGGATAGCGACGAGGTCAGGCGGATGTGCGGGGAGCAGACGGACAAATACAGCCTGGGCGCCTGCTCCGTTCGCTGGGCTTACATCTTGGCTATCATGGGCATCCTGGACGCCCTCATCCTCTCCTTCCTGGCCTTCGTCCTGGGGAACCGGCAGGATGGACTCATGTCAGAGGAGCTGTTGGCTGAAAGCAAGGGTGAGGATGTGCTATCTAATCTGATAATATGTGATATTTTATTGATCTGCTTTGAGGAAACTAACTCAGCACTCGTGCACGACAGCCACAGCCAGCTTTAGAGCCACATCTTATGTAAGGAAATGTCAACAGAACTGCTACTTGGCAACGTGTGAAAAAACTAGGCAACCTTTCTCACCAAATATATGTTTTTAGTGTTATCATAAATGAAAATACTTCTCCAATAAATTCTACAGTAAATGTTCCTAGAACTGGGCACTGATTCCCCTCAATTTCTAGTCATTTTAAATCTTATATTGGGTAATAAATCTTAATCTTAATGCAGTTTGTGATGTAGGAGGCTGGCAAAAGCATACACTTGGAGCAAAAAAAAGAATACTTTAAAGCTCGCTTCAAGATTTGACTCTTGATTAATCGCACCCCATGTGACTTTCACCAGATTGAAAATAGAAAATGCACACTCATTAATACGGCGTTAAAACGTAAACTAGTCCGGGAGATAGATTAGATGAGCTGAATCCATAAACGGATTCATTTCGCTCTTGTATTTATGACCAACAGAAGCCAAGGGTTTGAAGTAATGAGCTTTTGATGCAGCCGCTAAAAAAGCAAAGCTAAATTTAGAAAGCGTCGACAGTAGCTACAATTTGAATATAATTAAGGGAACGGCAGGAGGCTTTCTTTTAGATAATTAGTCTGAACCGTAAATGAGCACCCGTTTTAACCCCTTAATGAACACCCCCTCTTTTGTCCACATGCCCATGAATTACATAACTTTAAAAAAATGAGCTGTGCTCTTTTTTTTATTACAGTCATAATCACAGTCTCTCCTAAAGTAGAATGATGACAGAAATAGTGTTAACTGAACACTTATTTTGAGTCTGATCAATTATTTTGCATCTATTTTTTAAAACATTAATTTAAATTAGACATTATTTTACAACTTTTGTTTGTCTGCTGTTTATGTACTTTTGGCATATTAACATTTTACACAGGCAGAGTGATGAAACCTTCTGCTGATAAATGTCAAGACAGAGTGAGGATGCATTCCCAAATCAATCTATCATGCAAGTCACATGTCTGCTACACCCCTCCTGTACTATGATTGCATGATAATTCAAGAATTGTCGGAAAATCTAATCCAAAAACCTCGCTTTTCCATCAAAGATTTCTCGGACAGTCAGTACTTGTAATGATTTAGTCATAGAAGTGGCCTGGCTTGCACTGGTATCCATGCATACTGTATGTAATTCTGCATCACTCCAACAGTCCTCCCCAGTGATGTAGTGTGAAAAGGCCTCGACCCAGGTATGTGTCCCAGTGGGAAATGGGATTAGTATGTCCCTGCCCTGTAGTTTGTAATGGAACCAGACAGGCATGGACAACCAACAAACCGCTAAAGAGAGGTGAGCAGAAAGAATGAGTCGGAACGAGTGAAAGCAAAGACATGTTAAGGGGCACAGGGGACTTGGAGAGACTGACTGTTGATTCCTCAGATTGATGTGCTTCTAATGAAACTAATACACATGTAATCCCAATCTGTGTTGACCTTCAAGTGACAAATATGAGGCAAGATTAAAGAAAGTCAGAGAGGGGAAGACTTGAATGGGATTATCAGTCAATAAATAGCCTCACTGCACAGCTTGATGATGTACCACTCCTTAGTTTGGAGCTCTGGAGAATCTGTCATTTATGAATAATTCATTAAAGCTGAATAACAGTAGTCTTTAGCCAACCAGCTCATCCCTGGTGCCATCTGCTGGTGTTTGTGTGCAGTACAGCCACTCTCTGTGGAAGGTGCAAGTGCTGTATATATGTTAGATATGTCTTATATTTCTCTCTATGTTTCTGTTTTTGCAGAGGGAGGGAATGCCTAACCAAATCTTTAGGTAAGTAAGGACAAACAAACATCTTGGAAAATATATTGTACATGTACACTGATCAGCCACAACTTTATGACCACTGACAGGTGAAGTGAATAACATTGATCATATTGGTACTATGTGGTGTTCTGCTGGAAAACCTTGGATTGTGGCATCTGTGTTGATGAGACTTAGACACCCAAATAAACATTGTCCCAGAACAAGCACACTCCCTCATGCAAATGGAAATCCCAAATGTCACTGGCCTACCCCCGCAGGAAAATGCACCCCACCACATGGCAAAAACATCAAACAATCAGGAGCATCTTGAAGAACATGACAATCGCCT
>OMNN01099228.1:16527-27674 GCA_900302755.1 Chromis chromis | reverse complement strand
TTGTGCCTTACAGTGTTACTTATTACATTACTATTATTATTATTATTATCTTTTTGAAAGCTCTTTTGTTTTTGTTTTGTTTTGTAGAATTTTTTATTTTATTTTTTCTTTTCTTATCACTTAATGTCCATATTTTTATTTTGTTTATTATTGTATGTTGTCTGCACCAAGGGTCTGAAGAGTACAGAAATTTCAGTGCTCCCTATGTCCTGTACATTTTGCAGCATTGACAATAAAAAAGACTCGACTTGACACTGGATTTGGCTCCACCTTCCCCCTGGGTTCTCTTACCTCATGCGGCGGAGGCTATCTCTGGGCAGCTCCCCGTTGTCCCCAAAGTCCACATAGTAAAGGTCTACCAGACCAGAGTTAAGGACTCCGAGCACCCTTGCTCTGTTCCATGTGCCATGGTCTCGGTATGTGGCTGCCACAATGTCCCCCACTACAATGGTCTCCACCCTGTGCTCCTATAGAACAGAAAGCAGATCCTGTTTGCAGTGTATCCACGGATGAACATTGTAATACTGATAAAAACTTAAAAATGTAAAGATTCTCAGACAAGTTCTGGAGTTGTAAAGAGAGTCTGTCTAAGTTTCTAAGTCCCTTGAAGTGGATTTATGGCAGTATATTTACAATGAACACCAGAGACAGATTGTTATTGTAAACTGTGAGTTACACTGAATCAATAAAGTGTCACATGTCTATGTACTGAGATATTTGTCTGAATTTGACAAAAGATCTGGTAATCAGGCAGGAGGGGTCTTAATTGAGGTCACTGTGCCAGTGAACATCCAAATCAGCAGTACAATACAATTCTAATGACTACAATAACTTGTTGTGTTGAGAACACACCTCAGTATCGCCGCCTCACACCTCTCCCTCCACTTTGAAAACCCAGGTTTCGTCATGAAGACGTTCCTGGTACAGCAAAAACATGAAGGCAGAAGGACATGTCCTTACTGTGGGGTCTCCACTGTTGTAGAAGCGGTTCATCTCCTCTGTCAGTTTGTCCAGTTGGAGGGAGCGTACCCCCAGGATCTGGATCCAGAAATGGTTTGGGTTCTCTGAGGCAGAAACATAAACTTCTAAATGTTCATCAGGCTGGAAGCTCAGGTCTGGGCTGGGAACTAGAACACAGAGAGAAAAACGCCTGTGCTCAGATACACATTACAGGGGAGTTGCAGTTCAACTAAAATCTTTTCAAATGTAAACTAGAGAGACAGTGAACTAACTTTCAAACTTGGACACTTCAGAGAGTGACTCTGTAGAGATACTCTCCTCCTCCTCCTCCTCCTCCTTGTCGACTGTCTTGCTCATTTTCAGCTCCTCCACCTTGTCAAAAATAGTTTCTGGTCGTTGTGTGGTGCCGTTGGCGTGGATGAGTCCATTCTTCTCTGTCTGAGAGAAGGGCCCGTTGTTGTTAACGCCGAGTGGTGCTTCAGTCTCCACGCTATCTGGCTTCTCATTTACAGCATTATGGCCACGTTTCTGGCGCATGGCAGATGACTGTGAGATCTTTGTCCTCACCATCATGTCTTCTTTGACTTTTTCTAGAATCAGCTCCTGCAACGACATCACAAGCAGTTCCATTAATTGTAAATGCTTAAAAGAGAGGAATGAACACACGTAGATAATACTAACGATTTCATCCTCCTTCACCTTGGCCTGTTTGACCTCCTGTCTGGTCCCTGTGATCGTCACGTTGCCCTTTGCTCCCGGACCGTACGCCTTCTCTTTGGAACAGGCCACTTTGGCCCCTGTGGTCCTGCTGATCAGTTTCACACTTTCTCCACCACGGCCTGCAAAGCCAACACACACACAAGGTACTGATACACATACTATTACACCCCAACTGTTCATGAGAGGCATTTATGTCACATAGAAACAATCATATAACAAAGGTTATATCTAATGATATTCTATATTTCTGTACAGAGACAAACACAAAACAAATGGATCCTACTAACATGTATTGCACCAAAGCCTGGCCTATTTTGACTCCATCTCACATACTGTCTTGCTGCCAGAAATACACGAGCACCAAATGTGGACTAATCCACTGCTAAAAACAGTCCCTCTGCACTCTGTTCTCCTATTTGAGTAATGTTTCCTACAAACTACAGTGAGCAACTGGTTTAGGAAATGACTAAGTCTTTTTTTTTTTAAACAAAAAAGAATGCAACTATATATTTATGTATTTGTGAGGTAAATATTTCCATCTTCAGTAGGAAAGAAAAAGGCTTGGAGTTAAGGAGCTACAGACAGCTGGGAAGTCAGAAGGTATTGAAAGATGCACCACCACACTGTTTGGGGTTGCTCTTCAATATAACACAAATTCAATTTTCATATTTCAAAAGACAGCCATCAGAAGTGTACACAAACTTACAAGGAACCAACAAACTCCCTTTTCATTACATGAAAGACTTCAAGAGATTTGCTCTACTAAATGGTTTAAATCACATATAGAGATAAAAACCTTATTACCTGAGAGCACACAGGTCATTGAGGTCATGTAAAATGACACAAAGCCACTGGGATCTGAGAGAAACTGGATGTTTTGTAAAAAAAAAACACTGTATTTCTGTTTAAACAAGTTGCAAAGTTAACTGAAGGACAAGTTGTTTAAAAACAATTGAGCAAAAATGTATGAGCAGACATTCATTAGCATGAGAGGATACCATTTTTTTAAATAGTTTTTTGCTCAGTGTCACCTTTTAATGTCAAAGTATTTTGTATAAAAAGGTCACTGCACCTACAGATTTTTTAGTTGTGTTATTGTGTTGTATTGTTTTCAGCTGTTGAATGTTTTGTTTCTTATCCTATTTATTATCTCTACAGAACAAATAAAATTTAAATTTTCAGTAAATGATGTGAGAAATTTCATATTTCTGAAATGCTTGACTAAAATTCTGCCTAGCAACAACAGGACTCGGCACCAATCTGAATCTTGAAACTACCCTCCTAAAACATGCTGAGAAGTGTTCAGAAGCTCGCAGCGGTGTCTGGTTGTGTGCACTGCTGAGCAGGGACCTGCACCATGAAGTGAGGATCAGAGGATCAGATCAGAACCCGCCTGCAGGCAAACTAATAACCAATCAGAACTGATCTATAAACCAATGTGTTGATAGATCAGTTCAATTGTTTTGCTGTTTCACTCTTTTATTTTAAAGAGAACCTCTGACAAACAGAGAATGAGTTTATCAGTAAATATATATAGAATGAGCCTGACAGCTACATTTTACATGCACAAACACTCTTTCATAACTTTAGTATTGATGCTTTTTCATTGCAACTCAGAATAACATGAAAAACCTTGCTGATGATAACTGAACATAACAGGTAAAGCCCCTGTTGTCTTTAATGAGGAAATAATGAAAACACCGTTTAGATATAATTATAAATGAAACATTCCTGGTAAAACAGACATTATCAGGCGTGAAGTGACTCATGTCACTTCACATCAATCTGCAGCTTTATCTGGACATCAGTGTTAAAAGAAAAAAAGGTTCTGAAGGTCTAAGAATACATTTACCTATTATACGTCCAAAGGAGGTTTGAGGAACTTCCAAAACCTCCGATACCGGTTCACATTCCATGACCAGGTTCTCCAGGACACAGTGTGCAAGCAAGACCTGCTCTGCAGAGCCCTGCAGCAGGAAACATACAGCTGCCTTACTTCCAGGCTCCCCTGAATCTGACAAAACCCTCACATGAGCCCCAGACTTCTGGGTCACCTAAAACAGAAGGACAAAGAGGAAAATGATTAGTTGGATTTCAGAAACACACACTTTAAAGACCTGTTTAATATATCCTCATATTCCCTGACATTTGCTGCTATCTAGTAAAATATAAATGAATGGACAACGTCTTAATTAAATTGAGACACATGATTGAGGCATGACTTCAAGTGGGATGTTCCTCTGTATGCCATTTTTATCTCCATAAGAATGGAGCCCCATAGAGACAACATCAAATCTCCACAATGTTAAAATTAGACTGAACTCTGAACTCCATCAGAAAAATTGGTCTTTTTGATATAGCAGTAAATATAACAGCCCTAAAAATATAAGTGAGTATAGAAAAGACAGTTCTAGTGGAGTATTTTCTGGAGGGTCTAAGCACAGAGGTTGTCATATGTCATATAGATTGTAAAGCATGCAATGCAAATTTGTATGTGAGCTATTCAGACAAAATTGATTCAGCTTTACTGACGATGTTAGTATCAGACCAATCTGTAGATTATTTTATCTAAATTATCGACCACTCACAAAGAAAGTGTTTGATTAAAAAATAACAGTTAAGTACAGCCCTAGAGTCATGCAGAGAAAGAGTTCTATTTCAGTCGATTCACTCAGAACAACGCATACAGTATGGGATATCTTGCAACGGCTGACTGAAGACACCTCTTTTTACGCCTTAAAGGCAGATGATCTGACATATGTGAGGCCCTGCCTGCACATATTTTCTGTAGGCTACTGCCGGCTTGAGATTGGTTTAACTGTCCCTGTTGGTGTTAGCCCCTGCTACTACTGTGGTGAGTGTGGCTGCTCGCGGAGCACTGATTTCACCCCAGACGGGGCGCCCCGATAGCCTAATGGTTATGTCGTGTGACCCACATGCAGAGACGTAGCGGCTGACCCGGGTTTGAGTCCGACCTCGGGCATTTACCGCATGTCCTTCCCCCATTCTCTCCTGTTTCCGACTCTATCCATTCGAATAAAGGCGAAAAGCCAAAAATAAATCTTTAAAAAAAAAAGATGTTAACGTTCAGACAACTTCTTCTAAACTCTCCTCCTTTGTCTGTGAAACCACAACCCATCCTTCTTAAAAAACAATCACGATGTCTCAATGATCATTTTGTTTGAATCTATTCATATCCGGGGTGTGATCTAATCCAGTCAAAATTTGAACCAGATCCCTTTCCTTAAAAGTCACTCCCTCCTTTTTCTGCTTCACACCCCTGTTGGCCATCATGACCTCGATTTCAACTTATACCTGTGTGCAAAGTGAGCCTCCTGTTTCCGGCCTTGCCGTATTGCGTAGGTTTTCACTAGGTTGTAGTTTACACAGGATTAGATCTTTTATTTAGCGTTTTGGTCTAAGTTTAAGCATCCTATTTAGGACTGGTTTAAACACAATATTTTCCTACTTTTAGCATTTGTGCAATTGCAAAATCCCACCACACCCTGACCACAGGCAGTTTTTAAGGTATGCATTTGAAGGCAGGGCTTATGAATACCTAGTACTGCCGTTGGGTCTGGCACTCGCTCCCCGCACCTTCACCAAATGTGTCGAGGCGGCGTTATCTCCTCTCCGGGAGAGAGGCGTTCGCATTTTAGCTTATCTGGACGACTGGGCTCTGATAGCTAGCTCCGGAGAGCAGACAGAGACACAGCTGTCGCTTGTTCTGTCACACATTCAAGCACGTGGATTTCCAGAAACGTTTTCTTTTCTCAAACTGGAAATATTTCACCACTGCCTCGCTCAGTTTCAGTCAGTACGCAGACTGTGTCTTCAGATGATTTTACAGCTGACTGATCTATGATCGCTGTAGTGCCGCTCGGGCTGTTGAAGATGCGAGCGTTTAAGCGCTGGAGTCGCTCTCACCGGCTGTGTCCATCACGTCACCTCCAGAGGACGCCGACGATAACACCATCCTGCTTGCTAGCTCTCCACCTGTGGAGGGAGCCCGGCCTGCTGCGTCAGGGCTTTGCAGAGTTCTGACAGGCCAGCATGTTCTGATCAGAACAGACAACACAACGGTGGTTTCTTACATAAACAGGCAGGGAAACCCGTTCACTTCCCCTGTTAAAACTGTCTCACTCTCTGCTGCAGTGGTGCAGTGTTCATTTCCTGTCCATCAGAGCCACCCATGTACCTGGTCACTTGATCCAGGGTGCAGACATTCCCTCCAGAGGGGGACCCCTGGTGAGAGAATGGAGATTACACCCATAGGTGGTGGCTCAGATATGGGAACGGTTTGGCAGGGCAGAACTGGATCTTTTTGCATCCAGAGCAAATACACATTGCCCTCTGTCACTTTTCTCGACAACAGTTTATTCGATCTGCTTCACACTTTGTGGGTGGATTTGCTGGGGACCTGAGGAAGTGCAGTGTTGATATTGTAGTTGTTTGGTTATGATCATTGGATGATCATAACAGTATGTTTCCAAAGACATCCTGTGTGGTCCTTTGTCTTAAGGAGGTGTTGACTGCACATTACAAAACGTTTTCAATCCCATCATCATTGTAACGGATGCAACCTCCATTGTTACCCCTTTTCCACCAAGAAGAACCAGGTGCTAGTTCGGTGCTAGTTCGGTGCTGGTGCTCAGTTGGTTCAAATCTGGCACCTCCTAAGAACCTGTTTGCTTTTCCATTGGCAAAGAGCTAAGCTAGAGCCATGCCATTGTGTCACCGTAAAACGACTACGCTTGCATTGATTACATAGCAGTTAAACAACCACAATAAGTTGATGATAATATCTATGTTTATCTTCATAGGTGGTCTTAAGGCTGATTGTGAGGCGGATGTCGCCTGTTGTTTGGGCACATTTGCGACTGTGCTACTGGTGGGACACAATTGTACCAGATTTCAGAGCGCAACAGTTTGTACAAAACTTCCATGTGTCCCAGGAGTCGTTCCAGTACATCTGCAATCAGACCAGGGACATCCTGGTGAAAAAGGACACAAATTACTGCTTGTGTGTCCCTTTCCACAGCTGATCGTTGGTCAGGATAACCCCACCCCAGCCCCTGACGCACTCGGTGCTTAGCTCTGGCCCAGCAAGGAGTTGGTGCTTGCACAAAGAGAGGGACATGGTCTTATGATAGTCATTATATCAGGTACTGAACTACTCACCATATCTAAAAACTTGGCTTGGTATCTGGATATGTTCCTATAGACTTCTACAGGAAGAGTCATCTTGGACACTTCAGTGTTGGGCCCCTGATCTGCTAAGATAAGGTCATCAGAGAACAACACAAAAATGGGATTTATCAATTAAACATAAATGTGGCTTTTAAAAATGACTGTTATGACTGGCAGATACTTACTGTTGTTGGTGCTGCTTATGTGGCGATAGACAATGTAGCCCACTGTGGCCCCGACAGAGAGTCCCGCAGCGAGAGCCATCATTTTGCCTGAGCTCAGGCTGCTCTTTTGACCCTCCTTCACTGCATCCATGACTCGCCGTGCACCCAGCGGGATGCTCCACCTAAACGTAGACATGACACAAGTCTTCTTGTGACTGTTCTCAACTGTCCTGCAGTTGCACCTTTCTAGTATGGTTTACCAGCTCCTGTTGATGAAATGTCTTTTCAACAACTCAGGCTTCTTATTGCTTTTGCAAAATGCAAAAATGACCTTCACTGCAATGCAGATGACATTGGTGTCAGGTACAATGTCAGTGCTTTTGTTGGCTCACTGGGCAGCAGTACAGTCATGCAGCACAACAACTGAAGCATTAGCCAGCCTGAAGTGAAACAGATCAGGTGTCCTCAAACATTTTCAAATTGCAGACCCCTTATGGGTAAAGCCTAATTATTAAGACTGTCGTGTAGTAAGTGATTAACACTTACTGTAAATGCACAAGATACATAATTAGATTTCAAGCTACATTGTTGACATTGAAAACAGTAGTTGAACTCCCATTACTATTCCTTTTAACTTATGGCTTTCAACCACATACCACAAAAATGGTTGGAAGACAAAGGAGTTCCTTGTAGCACTTAGAAGACCCATAAGCAGCTGCTATGTTTTAGTAATATCACAGTATCTTTATCAGATGCCACAAAATTAAAGATGTTCTTGTTGCTGAGGGTCACGGTTCATTCTTAAAGTTAGACAGACAGAGACAGACCATGAAATATAACTGAAAGCCCCGGAGCAGCTACTAAATGGACTGTGTATTGGCTGCTACAGTATTCTATATCCAAGACCATTCCCGTCTGTCAGAGACCACCTGAAGGTCCCCTGACTGCTTACTGAAAAGCACTGCATGAGCTTGTTCCAATGTAGCCTTTTGCCATCTCAGACTACATCACTCAACAAAATAATTAGCCTGCAAAAACGTGCACAAGCAGTCACATACACATTCTTTAGTGCCCTAAATGATGAAACACTTAGTGCACACACACACACAGCACTGCGCTTCCTGTAAAGCCAAACTGCAGCAGCCCTGACCCTGACTATAGGATGTAATGCACGGAGGGACGCTGCACATGTTGAATACCATGTACTGAAGTTGGGCGACCTCCAGATATTCCATTAATCACTAGTAAATACTTGCATCCGATTCTTTGTGAGGCTTTTAGATGCTAATAGTAGGACTAATGAGATCAAATCAAATGCACTGGAGGTAAGCCAACCGCGTCAAGTATTAGGACCACGCAGGACCGAGGAGCACACAGCACCACCATGCAGATGCGTGTCTCACTGGGAGAAGAGGGCTCTGGGGCTGTAGTTGAGAAACACATGGGACTTGGACACTCCAACGTCCATCTTGGAAGAATCGTGACAATAAAACGCAAATCTTCTCCAGTCCTGGCTGTTTTTGTGTTTACATCCAAGTTCAAGGCTACTGGCAGACAGGTAAAAGGGAAAAAAGGTTTTAGCATTACAAGTCACTACATGACAGCAAAGGCACGTTGATGTCCTTAATAAGGCTGCTGTGAAGAGCATGTCATCAGAAATCGAATACAGCACCTCACTGTGGGAAGAGTACGCTAACCAACAAAAGGTAGGTCTGCCAGTGCAAGATGACTGATCATGGTTGTGCATTCTGGTCAAGTGAATCCTGCAGCTGCCTTCCAATGAGAAGCAACCCTCCATTTAAAAAACACACTATTTATGTGGCAGTTGTGTCTGAAAGGTGTAAACATAGTGTAAAGCTTTGATGTATTTGTTCAGAAGTTTAGATCATTGTGGTATTTGTTAGATTTGTTCATTAGTAGTAGGTTGTTCCATTAACATGTTGCAGTTGTATCTGCAGCCGTTGTGGCAAAAAGTGATGCCCACTGTGTCCTACATGAGAACTGATCCAGGTGCTTTTACAGGTCGGAATAGCTTCAGTTCAACTCATAATGCAGTTTCCCACGTGCCACAAAGTAACTGCAGCTCCTACATAGCATCAGATGTTATTAGTGCACCACAATGACTTGATTTAAATCACGAGGAAGGTATTCTAAAAGCTGTAGCCCATAGGATAACGTCTTTATTGTCAATACTCAACCACATGCAGCCTGAACATCTCAGACAACATTGAGTATTGCCTATAATAATCCTAAATGTCATGTCTGATTACTCTTTTTTTTTCAGTCACAATTATTATTATCATTCATTTACAACAGACATTCAAGTTCCACAAAGACACACCTTGGCTCTCAGGACAAACAAGAGGTGTGTGTAACTGCTCGTTGGGGCTGTGTCATGGAGATGGGGAGAAGCTCTACGATGCAGCTTCACCAGGAGGCGCCAAATGAGTCGCCGTATCTGTCGCTCTGGAATAGCTACTTAGATTGCTGTCAAGTGTTTAGGCCGTACTGAAATGAAACCGAATGACAGAGTGTTTCTACTACTACGTATATAGTCTTCAGCCACGTCCCATAAAGAGGATATGTTTTAACAGAGGCAAATCAGCTTTTTTAACGGAGTACAGCCGGTCTACACAGAGCAAATAAACACAACGCGACTAGCTAGATAACCTTGTAGTTTTCTTCTCCCTGCGACACCAATGCGTTGTTTACAACATGCCGCAAGCCTGAATAACCTCGAAATGTTTCGACAGTATTTTCTATTTGTGATGAGCTGTTAAAACGGCCGCAAACACACGTTCTCCTCTGACCTAGCCAAACAAGCTAACGTGAGCTAAGCTAGCTGCTGGTTCACACATGCAGGCGAGTCCAACATTCACAGGTAGCATACGCTAGTAGCACCCGCACACACCTCGACAACAAGCCTTTGTATGTTTTCAGTGTGTAACGTGGTTCAAAATAAAAAGTAAATGCATGTTAGAATAAATGACACTTACAGACTCCGGCTCCCTTTTGGATCGACCCTGACTGCAACAACTGTCAAGCTGCCGGAGGAAACTCGAAGTACACCGAAATGTGTTTTATATTTCGGCTTAACACGGTCTTTGTGTAAGGCTAATGATGTACAACAGCAAGAGGGCTATAGACATTCAATAGACAGTCTACGGTGATATTTAATAACGTGAAACGTAGCTACAAGTTATTAAATATCATGAAGCGCAGAGTTTTAATGTGTACAGTCATACGGAAGTCTTCCTCTTTATTGCATTGAACTTCACACTTGATCGGTGAATTCTCTGTTAGGTCACTAAATCACGTGTTAGACACACACTGCTTCATTTAAATGGAGGCTCGTCCTCTCTTCCTCCTGTGTAGCAGGGCCGCCTCCAGACATGGTTCATTAGGGGCCAGATTGGGCCCCTGGAATCTACAGCTGCAGTTAAAATATCAGTGGAAGCTGAAGTGATCTATAACAGTATAGAGAGAGGAGAGGAGAGGAGCCCAGTGCATCCTGGGAATCCCCCAGCAGTCTAAACCTATAGCAGCATAACTAAGGGACAGCTCAGGTGATCCTCAGCAGCCCTAACTATAAGCTTTATCAAACAGGAAAGTTTTAAGCCTAATCTTTAAGTAGAGGGTGTCTGCCTCCTGAACCCAAACTGGGAGCTGATTCCACAATAGATGATAACTGAAGGCTCTGCCTCCCATTCTACTTCTGGAAACTCTGGGAACCACAAGTAAACCTGCAGTCTGAGAGTGAAGGGCTCTGTTAGGATGACATGGTACAATAAGGTCTTTAAGATAAGATGGAGCTGGTCATTAAGAGTTTTAGATGATAGAAGCAGGATTTTAAATTCTATCCTGGATTTTACAGGGAGCCAATGAAGAGAAGCTAATACAGGAGAAATGTGATCTCTGTTACTGGTTCCTGTCAGAACTCTGGAGCAGCATTTTGGATCAGCTGGAGGTTATTGGGGCATCCTGATAATAAGGAATTACAATAGTCCAGCCTAGAAGTTATAAATGCATGGACCAGTTTCTCAGCATCACTCTGAGACTAGATGTTCCTGATTTTTACAATATTACGTAGATGACAGAATGCTGTCCTACAAA
>OMNN01099227.1:0-37651 GCA_900302755.1 Chromis chromis | reverse complement strand
ACTTTTTCACAAGTAGACCTCATTATACCAGGTGCAGATCTAAAACTACTATATTTAAATGGGTCATATGGGGAGTAGATTGTCAATAAGAGGCTTCAGATTCTATAAAACACAATGTCTGATCTGTGAAATTGTTATTCTGTTTGTGAAAATGCAAAAAAGGGAGATTTCACTACTTTTATCGCATGTAGGCCACATTAGACCAGGTCCAGATCTAAAACTACTATATTTAGATGGGTTAAATCTGGACTATGTTATTTTACAGAAGCTAAAAATGATTTAAAGCAGAGTTTTGGAATTGTGAAATTATTTTTAAAAAGACACAAAACTGCCTTTTCACATTTTCACATGTTGACCACATTAGACCAGGTCCAGATCTATCTATATGTAAGACCTGTTTGTAGAGAGGCAAAGAAAAATAATTTTTTGTATTTTCACAAATAGAATAAAAGTTTCACATTTTAATTTTTTTTTTTTATTATTTATTCTATTTTGGAGATGGTCCTTGTCTTGTTAACTTACAAATAACATCTTGTAAAATAACAGAAAAAAACATGAATTTACATGTTGGCTGAAAAGAAAAGAAAAAACAGGTCAAAACTGTAAATAATGTCCGCATAAAAAAAAAAATCTGTATTTTTTTTTACATGTAGTTTGTTCTCCTACAACGCATGACCATAAAATTACACTATTTTGCTGTATTTAAACCAGCTAACCATTATTTTGGAGATATCTGTTGGTATTTTCACCTTTGGCACCCTTGCTGCTAGACTTTCACAGCATTCTTGATTTTTGTGCAGACACAAATAGGTTTTTCTTTACAATGCAAATGATTTTCAGTAACAGAAATTATGGTGCTTAGTCTACCAGCTCATTTAGTATCTCTTGTAATTAAACATAAAGAAACAACACGCAAGTGTCCAACCACTTTTAAAAATCTGTCTCAAACACATCGCCTTCTGTTTTGATATAAACTCACTTAAATTATATCTTGGAACTGTAATACATATTACTCTATTATGGATATTATGGATATATACAGGCAAAAATGTGAACATGTGCAACTATCTGGGCCATATGTATCATACTTCAAGCTTCATACCATCCCTCCCTGTAGCCTACTAGTGCAGGAGATAAGTTAAACTATCTTTCAAAATGTGGTAAGCATCAAACTTGGCACAAATACTCCTTAGGGGTTACGTTTTTGAAAAAATACGCTGGCCAACTGAAATTCAAGATTTAATTTTTTGCGTATAAATTGCCTACTTTACCACAGATTCTCACTACAGTAACCGATTTAATTGATCTTGGTGTTAAAAAGTAGATTCTCAAGTATGAGGAATCCAAAAATACAACTCTCTCTTTGGAGCTTCTTTCTACCATTTTACCATTTCTAGCCCAAAACAGTGAACAATTAACAGGGAATACGGCATCTGCAATGATATGAAACAACATTTTATTAAGAGTGATACATGTACATCTACAACGTATTTCTATTTAACCCTAACCCTAAGACCTACTGCACTACTAGCCTATAGCATTATCTAGGTTAACCACAGTTCTGTAATTTTGATCCGAAGTCTCAAATAAGGTGAAAATAAGCTTCTTAGTGATTCAGAAGTCCAAAAACCAGATTCTGCATGGTCTAAAATGTATGATTCGGTACCAGATTCATCCATATTGGGCAAGTCTGTGTATATTTATTGCAAAAAGTAATATTTCTGTATTGATTATGGCGGCCATCTTGAAAAAATGGCAGCCATCTTGAATTTCAGGTGGCCAGCATATTTTTTCAAAAAGGTAACCCCCAAGGAGTATTTGTGCCAAGTTTGGTGCTTGTATCACATTTTGAACGATTCACCTGAAAAAAATCATTATGCTGCACTACACCTGTAGTTTCATAAACTGGCCACACGATGGCAGAATGTGCTTTCACAGTAAATCGGTCCTCGGACTCCACACTGTGCGCACATTTTTTGCAGAGTTTGTTCAATGGTTTTGTGCATGTGCAGCGTAGATTAGAGTTTCTGCTGACACACTGTGAAATGTGGGCTATGGGGTCTGGGGATGTTTGGCGCCTGGTGGTCTCATTCAAAGAGAGGAATCACACCTGAAAAGCCGCAGTATTGTATTAGGATTAAGTCATTTAGTCACTGATTGGTAAATAATCTTAAAATCCTACTTATGCCTGTAGATAACTTTATTTTATTTAAATTACATATGTATTGATTTAGGTGTAGTGAGTAAATTCCTCCGCACATCTGTCAGTTTGAGGCAGGTGGAGGGATAAATGGAGAACTGCGTCTTTGTCACGGCAAAGTCTGGATTAAACAGCAGCCAACGGTAGCTGCTCTGGGTTTGTCCCACTTTGGAGCACCGCCCTCAAACACTGGACTCAGCTGCGGGGAGAAACTACTGCTGTCAGACTGACTGAGGACTCACTTCACACCGCAGCCCGGGACCTCGTTTGACCGAAGAAGGAAGACGTTCAGACCGAGATATGAGGTGAGCTCTTTTGTTTTACACTTTGTAGTCTTTCCTGTCCTGAGCGTGGGTGGTTTGACCCTGAGACACCTGACAGGAGTTCTTGACCTGTTCCTGTTGGCCACAAAAAAAAACAAACGTGTCTCCACTGTGTGTCCACTTTGACAAGATAAGTTTGAAGTTATGACACAATGAATGAAAAGTCTGCTTTAATGTGCTCACTGTGAATCCACACTGGCCTTTACTTTAGCTGCTGTTTGTTAGTTGCTGGTGATTGGTCCTGCTGATCTCTAAGCAAGGTGCCTCTGATGGTGTTTTCTGAACATGTGCCAACATTCAGCTGTTATCATGAGCCCCTGATTGAGCGCTGTCTCTGAGGAGTCAGACATCTGGGCTCGCCTCTACTCCCTGATAACAAAAAGGTTATCTCGACTCACCCGGCCCATGTTTTTTTGTTTATGCTGATGCCATAAATCACTTCAGCCTGAGTAGCTGCTTTTGCCTCAAAGCCCTCAAAACTGGAATGACTGCTTTTCTATAGTTCAAACACACGGGTAAAGTTGGGTTAAAGTCAACCTCCCATCGAGACTTAAATCCCACCATTAGTACAGGACAGGTAACTCTTTCTCTGCTCAGCACCTTCCACACTGCAAATAACCCTCAGCCTGTCTTTTGGGTTGCATTATAAAGAAAGGTGTGGCTCAGTGAGTGACAGAAACGGCCTGTTAATGTTTTCTAGTGCGACTTCCAGTCAATATGCAGCTGCTGATCAGCTCCACTTCTGATTAAAAAAAGGCTTCCTGATGAGGCAGGAAAAGACAAACCAATGTGGACCAGTGAGGGGAAAAAGCCCTTCACCGGGACTGATCTGTTTGTCCTTCTTCTTCTGGGTTTCAACATACTGCTCGAGCACCCAGTCTGCTGTGATTCATACGTCTTGCAAGACGATGCGTGATTCATTCAGTACATTTTTTGTTGGGGGGTCAGAAGAGTCATACAAACAGCGGTAGTTCTCCTTCCCACTGCTGCGTGAGCAATCATTTCCTGTATATTTTATGAGATACAGTGAAGTCTTCGTCAAACTGTAAGAATCCAGCGTTATTATCAAGTAGCTCTGCCAGTCCAGTGGAGTCCAGTCCGACCATGTAATTTACACTGAAACACATTAAGAACCTCAACATTCAACTGCAACCACATTATCCTGCTCCTGCTGGAATTTCCCTCTCATCTCATCCACGTGCTATGATATAAATTATATGGTAAATGCTCTGCACTTATATGCCACTTTACTGTCTTGGCGGTACAATATGGAAAAACACAGTAAACAGCGAATTGCACAATAAGTCTTTTGGCGAATGCTTTTGCCAAATAGCTTGGGAGGCTTATGTTCTAAACATGCTCAATGATTACAGGTTTAACTCTGATTCATGTTCTTCTCCTCTCAACGCCGAAGTCACTATGGAGCTGTGAGAATATACAAACATCTGGGAGATAACAGGGCGGCACGTCGGATACGTATGAACAAATGTAACCGGTGTGCTTTGACTGTGTAGCAGCACAGATTAATTCAGATGACATTTACACACAAACATCCACATTTTTTTTAAACCGGCTGCTGCCGAGATGTCTGGGGGGAAAAAGTGGGAGCGCGATAGGCTTCAGTAGCTTACAACTGCAAATTCCAGTGCCAGCCTTTCATTTTTAGTTTGTAATTACCAGCTTTACTGGAGTTTAACTTAACAACAGTGTGTGTGGAGATACAAACAGTACAGAAAGCTGCACAAGCCCCCCCTCCAATCAGGAAGGCCTACATCACGAGGATCCTTATGTAGAATCTAAAAAATTATGTTAATTAACTCATCGTTTTGATATCTAGCTCACTGTATTTCAGATTCTGACTCTAGCTGCTGTTACAAATGTTTCTCAGCTCAGATTGGCACACAGTTACATAAGCAGGACTGCTCACCTGTGAGATCTCACTGCTGCAATGATTGCTTCAGTCTTTAAGCTCTCTTGCTGTAAAATTATTAGTCAATGCTTATAGATTCTTGCATACAAGTACAGATATGATTAATACCAACAAATGTGAGGTATTACTTAACATTTCAGTTTGAGAGATGACAATGAGATACAGGATTGATCAAATAATTAAATGATTTACTGTCCTCGTGAATGAACTAATGAATCACTTAGAGTAATAAGGAATGTGAGGATGCCGTGCTGTGAATGAAAACAATGCGAATGTGTTACACGCAGCCCGATAGACCAACTGAGAGTGGAAGCTTGTGCTCATTATTGCCAGAGAGGCGTTGTAAACTTTCTCCTTCCTCTGTGCAATATGTTTCCTTCCTTGTTCCACGGCATGAAAACGGACGCATGTGTCCGAGCACTGGCAGCACAAAAGAGATAGGAACTCTCAGAGATAGGTGGGGCATGTTGTTCCCCGTGGCCTGCTTCTCCATCATCGAACCAAACAGTTTGCTGTGATGTTAAAACCAAACAAAGAGACACAACGACGTTAATCAGTGCCACAGTTAAACTTCCTCTTTATTTGGTAAGACTCACTCTCTGCCACTTCAGGTCAGGTTAAAATGGGATGTTATATTTTTATATTTCTGTTTTCTTTAAAGCCAGGACTTCATTGCAACATGGGGACTTTTCACATCTAAGCCAACAGTTACAATGGAGCCCACTGAAGGAGCTACAAAGGAGACGTTGCTGTAGTAAACTCACTCCTGCAGGATATCATTAACAGGTTCCCTCTGGCAGGGGCAGGGCCACATTGGAAAGGGTTTCAAACATATCTTAGCCATGCTTTAAAATCGCAGAGGTGGAATTTTACAGAGGCGGCCCTCCGACAAGCTTTGATCTGGACAGGAAACCAGACATACTCCGCAGGAAAAGTCGTCTCAGGGAGCACTTTGTTGCAGCAGTGCATCACTGTGATTGAATTTCACTGCCAACACAGGCCTGGTGTTGCAGCTAGTGTCCTGACAGTCATTTTGAACATGTTGCTCTGTGAGAGGACCTAGTCTTTGCTGCTTCTGAGTGAGTTTGAGTGAATCCAGAACACCTGACTGTTATCGAGCTGAACTCTGTACATGCTTGTATTGTTGTTGAGGTAATCTTGTTTACAGGGTCTCTTGTTTACATGTTCTTGCCCTGTTGATATCTTTTCAGGTCATGTGCTGTTTTCTTCTGCAACATGACACTTGTCTATTCTGAGCCGGGCTTTAGTGAATGTTTATAGTATCTGCTATTCCTGCCCAGCATTAATACTGCTGTCTGAACCTTTCCTGTGCCCCTCTGTGATGTGGATGAATGGAAGACACCCTCTGATCTTTGACCCTCGGTGCCAGTCAGGTTGTCTTTCGCCTTGTGGTTTGTATTTGCTGCATTTTTTATGCTTAAAATAATCCATGTTTAAATGGTTATATGAGTCTGTGTTTAACACTCTCCATGGTGATAAAGATTCAGCAGATGGATGTATTTGAACACATGTGCAGTTACCCAGAATGTGAATTGTTGGTGTCAGTAGCCGGGCAGGTGTAGCTCTGTGCTCACTGTGTCCAGATAAATCATTCTCTAAGGGAACCATGTGGTGAACACACCTCGTGGGTCAGGTGGGCCTGCAGACAGCAGCTGCGAAGCTTCGCCAGCCTGCTCCTGTTTGTGAAAATTAACAGTTTTCTCCCTTGAAGTTGACTGACATTTACTGTCAGTGTTTCTACCTTGCTCATGAGATCTTCTTTGTTTTGGCAATGCTGCCCGAACACGCAGCCAGATTTCAGAGGGCTTAGATAATACTATGGAGCTCTGGGGCCTGATGAAGGGCAGAGCCCAAAGGCTGAAGTCCACATGAGTGCAATGTTTTGTGAGGCACACTGCCTGCTTATCAGGCCTACAGAGGGTTCCTTCCTGGTTTTCTTCAGTCCGGTCTGTAATTACAGTTGCTGGCTGGCTATGCTACAGTATGTGCATTTCCCAGCATTCCCAATGTTTTCCTTGTGTTGTCAGCTTCCTATTGTACTCTGTAGCCTGAAGCTATGTGCTGTGCAGAAACACATGACGACACTGCGTGACCGGTTTGACACTCATTTCAGTGTCTTTATGGTTTTGTTAGAGCCAGACTTGAAAATATGTTTTAAATAGGACAGTCTACTACAAGTTGCTTCTGGCAAACACGTGGTCACTTTTTAATGGTTTTATAATGTGCATGTGTAAAAGGGAAAACAGTGACAATATTCAAAAGTTATTTATGGGTAGCAACTCCACTAAAAAGAACAAAACCAGAAACTAATGAATCTTTTGAGGGTTAGCTCAGAATGCTCAGATCACAGTAAGCATGATCAGTCAATGTACAGTAAAGACAATAAGTCTGTTACCCTATTTGGCAGGAATCTATGCATTTTTCTGACCATTTGATAAACAGAAATTTGTATTATACTTGAATAAATGAAACCCTAATCAACAAAATGGGATAAAAATGTTTTTGTTCTCAATTCTTATTATTTCGGCACTTGCTAAAACATTTTTTTTGTAAGCACCAAAAATTCCTCTATGCAGGAAAAACCTTACTTTCTCTAAATTTGTGTCTGTGTAGCAAAATCCAGATATAGCTTACTCTTTGACCTCCAGTCTGCACTGTTGCATTGAGTGACATGTTCCATTATTACAATAAACACATACACTGTGGTTTATTTTGTGTCAAACACTGTACTGTATTTATGACTGTATGTTTGTGATTCATTTTAAAGATTTCCGTCTTTAGTAGGAACAAATGGGCTTGAGGCTGCGTGGCACAGACAGGGTGGGGAACTTTGAAAATGTAACAGTGTAAAAAGGAATCTATATAAAATTACTTGTGCCGCACAGAGGTATGTCGCAGGATATGTGTGTATGAAAGCGTGCATGTGCATGTTTTTTACTTTTGTCGTCCAGGTGTAACAGGTGCATTTTTCACATTCCTTACATTCCTTCTTTATCATACTGCAAACTGATAGCTTGCTATGTCTCTCAAACACACATCGGAGTCTTTATTTTTATTCAGTACACTCAGTTGCATTGTCCTCCTATGGATCTGTACTACACAAAGGATGGACACTTCTGTTTGGGCAATCTTCCACAGTATGATATAATAATTGCACAAATGGTGGTGAAATACATAAAGTATCAGTAGTTAGTAGTGCTTAAATTGAAAAATAAAAGTAAGAAACCACAGATGTCTCATAAGCTCTTCACTGTTTTCAAAGAAATTAATCCCTGCTCATGACTTTCTCAACTTAATCAAATTACTTTTCTAAACAGACAGAATCTTAAATCTTAAAAAGGCATTATATGCTTCAGCTGTGATGTACGATGTGTGAGTGTATGCGCATGTGTATTCTTTCCGCTTCATCTGTCATTAGTTACATTTTTACAGCCGCTCTGTGGGTTCGCTCTGTCTGCCCACAAGTGACTTTCCATTCTGTCAGCTTGCGACGGTGAAGTCATAGGACTCCGTCAGAGACAATGTAGTTTAGAGTGTTGAGCAGTGACTCGCCTATGAAGACAGTAAGTGGTACCTTTTCATTAGTCCTCACAGACTCGTACAACAGATGGTTCTAATAATTGAGCCTGTTTTACCGCTTTACTTGGACTGAAATGTGAAAGCATAAGTGCGGTCAACGTGTCTTTATTTGAACTTTCCACCAAAAAGGCACGGGGGCGTATCGAACAATGGCCAAAGTTTAGAATAAAGCTATATGAACATAAAATTGGTATAATTTGAGATAACACAGCCACAAACAACAGTTATGAACATTTTCTTTTGTGTGTTTTTTTGACAGAAATGTATGTCTCACTATATTAAAGTTATTTTAAAGTACACAGAGGCTTTATGGAAGATAATATGCAGGCCCCAAACACTGGAGAATAGACAGCAATTTTCCAATCACGGTCTCCCGCCATGCATGAAAGATTAAAGCACCTGCATCGTATATCATGCCTGTCGCAGTCATCGCTCGTCACTCATTGACAATCAGGGTAAATTCCTTAAAAATCTGTGGTGGTGGTCCTGTGACTAGCTGCTCGGTGGAGCCCGTGAGAGGGTTAGTGTTGAACTCACTGCTGATGGAGCAGTTCGGAGCTCTTCTAGCCACGTGGCAAAGGAATGTCAGCCCCCTGAGTGAGGCTGGATGTTTGCTGTGAAGGCCTCGGGGGTCCATAGGGTCTACTCACAGGACAGGAGCTACAGAGGTGTGTACAGCAGGCTTAGGGCCACCTGAGTGTACAGCATTGCTACAAGCTGGTTGGTGTTCCTCCCTCAGCACCAGCATCAAAACAGGATGCAAACACAAGCCCAAACAGGATCTTGCTAATATGATCTTGCTTGATATGCTAATTTTAGTCTGAGGACAAACATTGTTGCTGTGGGAGCAAGATTCAAAGTGCCACCGTATTCAAAACACAATCAAAAATGTTGTGACCCAAGACTGAATGACCAGCAAATAGTGAATATAATGAATGATTTGTTCATACACTGGTGTTTTTTTTTACCTCCTTGGTTTTAACCTCTCCGTAATGAAGCCACCTGGGTGTGACAGTAATAGAAGATTACTGTGGGGGTGTACTTCACAGCTAGCCTGACCTTTTACCCTAACCATGCCCATCCCGCTCCATGGGACATTAAAATATCAAAGGCAGACTTCTCCCAAAACTCACAGAAGCTGTGGTCTCCACCCAAGTGAGCACACACATACTTAATGCAGAAAATGTCCACGTTTTGCTTTGATGTTGAGTCCTGGCACAGATTTCCTGGCATGATTTCCGAAATGCTTGATGGTTGATTGGAGCAAAGAGAGAACTACGGTGTATTTCATTCTGTCAGTTCAGCTCTATTCTGACACGAGATTGTGTTTTAATAACACGCAGGCATCCGCTGCATGCAAGCAAACTGAACACGCATACCTCAGTACAAGGTGTACTAATAAGCATGCATACTTAATCACATCTATCAGTCTGTGTTAGTCGAGTTTGCATTACAATTAGTTTCAAAGCCTGCTGAGCCCATTGTCTGGATTTCTGCTGGAATGAAAAATACCGCAAGACAAAAACTTTTTCTGTCCACTCTTCCATGGTCAGTGCTGCACACCAGGAATGAAATGTGCTTAACAGACACAAACAGTGGTTCATTGGATTGCAATAACAGAAAAGGACACATTTTAGCCGCAATATATACAGCAGAAATGTCATTTATATATTTATATAGAATAGCAGTATGTAAACTCAACTGTTTGTACATGAAGACTCAACAGTATTATATGTATGTAAACTGCATGTATCATTTAGCAACTGTAGCATGTATATTGTTGTTTTTGGAGCCATTACATTCACCGTTATCACTAATAAGACGATTTCTATCTGGAAAGCTACATGATGGAAAATAGCATTGTGTAAAATCCTCACAACTCTCCATCATTCAGCTGAAGTCCATCCAGTTTTAGATAAGACCCAATATATTGTTGTAGGACAGTATAATTTTTATCATTTGTTAATTAAATTTAAACTGTTTTGTTCTCTCTGTAGCTACCACTGAACCTCAAAGCTGTTGAAAAGTTTTTTTTTTCTTTGTTGAACCAATAAGTACCATGTAGAACCACAAACAGCTCCATTTATAGGCTCCCATGGTTATGCCTCTATAAAGCACAAGTGATAAATATGCTCAGCAGCTGCCTGACGTTGACAGACGGCCTCATTCTACTATTCGTGCGTGATTTTCTCTCCAGTACGTAACTCACAGCCTTGTCTGTGCTTGTAATGTTATCTCGTTGATGTGGGTGTAAGCTTACTCTGTTTCAAAATGTCTGTTGACTTAGAGTCTTAGTGAGGAGTGGTACTGATTGTCCTCTAATGTAAAGCAATTCGTTCTGGTAAGCCTGGAGTCTTGCAGCAGATAAAATGCAGCTGTTTTGTCAACTTACCTTAAATTCAACATTCTAATCTAATCAACAAATTTTAAATGGGTTGAAACATGTTCACGTTTGTCAGGCTAATAATAGAATATGGAAAAACATGAGTTGCATAAAGCCATCTGTGAGCGACTCTGCTGCCATGAGATGACATCAGACTCTGTGTCTTGCCTCCTCAGACTGGGCATGACGGTGCGAGCCAAGCTGAGGGTGTAGCCACATCTGGCAGGGAGCGCTGAAGCGAGCAGGAGCCTCAGACTGTCTACTGCAGCGGGGAAGATGGGTGAGACGGAGGAGGACAATGTGGGGAAGCTGTTTGAGAACTTTTTCCAGGCCTCGACCTGTAAAGGAGCGCTTCAGGCCTTCAACGTCCTCTGCAGGCGTCTGGACCTCGACCCTGCGGAACACAGCACCTTCTACAGCAGCCTGAAGGCCAAAGTCACCTCCTGGAAGGCCAAAGCGCTGTGGAGCAAGCTGGACAAGAGGATGTCCCATAAAGAGTACAAGAAAGGTCAAGCCTGTGAGGGCACCAAGGTGAGTTTAATTATCTTTAAAAGCCTTAAAAAAGTTTAGCCATCACAGGCCAGCAGAGATGCAGAGCAAAGCAACACATATAAATTGAAGCACCTATGAGTGATTGTACGTGTTTTTCCCATTACATGCATGTATATTATTTATATTCTTCCTACTCCTGGCTGATTTCCAGAGTATACCATAAATTCTTAGATTTATTTCCAGGAGTGACCCGATAGCCGAGCTCTTAGGGCGTATAACTTGTGGAAAATGTCCTCAGCTGCTGAGTCCCCGGTTCAACTTCTGGCTGACCGGATCTTTGCTTCATTTCATTCCTCTGCTCTCTTTCCTCACATTTCCTGTCCGTGTTTCTACTACGTCTTTCCAATAACGGCAAAAGTGCAGAAAAACATAATATATTAGAAAAATGACATATTTCTTACCCTTCCAGACAGGCATTGTTGTCGCTTCAGTTTGGTATGAAAGTCAGTCATTTATATTGTGATTTTGAGAAAGGTAGTTCATTATTGTTCTGGACTCTGGAGTCGACTGTGTGACAGCAGCCCCTTTTTATAGAAGAAACATTACATGTCATCTTTTTTCACACCTTTACTATTTGCTTGACAATATACTTAAGCTAGTAAAGTGAATACTTTTCAGCAAGCAGTTCTCAGACCTTGACTTTTGGATTATCTTTGAATTTAGCGGCTACAGCAGGAGAGTTTTTCAGACTGATTAAAAAAGACAACAAAAACATTTTTATTGTACGAAAAACTTAAATGCTTTTGAAAACAATCAACACACCTAAAATGTGTTTGGTACTTGAACCCTCTGAACCCGTGTTTTTTGCTCACTGTGGTCTAATTTTTCACTGCAATATAAAGTTCTGCAACTCTGTGAAAACAGTACAACCATTGCTAGAAGTAGATAGGGCTCAAAAATGTATTTCATACAAAAGAACAAAGACACAATGTCATAAACTATGAGAAAAAGAAAAAATCAAAGTTGAATTTATAGGATTACTTATTAAAAAATACAAAAAACAAATAAACTTGGAATGAACACGTACAACATTTTTTTCAAGTGCCAACAAGTTTTACCCCACAAAACTGGAAAATTTATGACTTTACATACTAGACATTTTACTACTTAAATACTTTTTGTTTCCATACTTGTCTCTTATCTGCTCTGTGTAAACACAGCCTCCAGTTCAGCCCACTTCAGTCAAAAAGTTTCTGAATTTTTGACTGTTTGACTGTAGGCCACAGCAGAGTCACTAAAGGCTTCACGGTTGCATTGACAAGCACAGACATTTTTGCTTTTTACAGAATCTTGTTAGAGCAAATTATTAATTTTTGGCCAATTTTTTAAAAGAGACTTGTAGAGTAAAGTGATTTTGATGAAATATCCCAATTTTAAGCTTGGATTTGCTAAATTTTCCTGATGGAATGTCACATCATAGTCATTCACTGGCTTTTGGAAAGTTGAAAAATCTGAAGATTGTTTTTTTAGTTGTTGTTTGTTTGTTTGTTTTTGTTTTGTTTTTGTTTTTTTTACAATTTTTGGTGATTTTTTTTTTTAACATGCCTTTCAAACCCAGCAGGGGGGTTTGGGGTTTAAAGAGTTAGTCTGAAATCATGGATGTCTCCTGAAAATTCAATAATATCACATGGTTCGAGTCATACATTATCAAACTTGATGTCACATGATTTAGGAAGTGTCTTTGCGGCTTTACCACCAATTGTTCCCTTTTTATTTGAACTAGCTGACACAGTGACAGTCTGTTAAAGAACACTACAGAGTGCTGTGCTCATGGACATCACTTTAACCTCTACTTACCCAGACATAACACTCACTTATTCACTGAACAGCTCCCAGCTAGACAGGGCAGGTAAAGCTCAGACAGGTGCTATGTAATAAAACGTATAACAGCGTCCTGAATATAACTTATAGACAGATGCGACTTCAAACACAAATGAAAAATCACAAGACCAAAACATACAGAGCTGAACACGTTCACATAATCAGAAGCAACAGAATTACATTTAATTACATTTATAGCCACAGAAAAACAGCATGGCAGCTGTGCATTGCTTGGTGTAACCTTGCAACCACAAAAATGCAGTCACATTCAGAGAGCAGATTACACATGTAACAGTTCTCCAATGTATAATTTGCATGTCATGTGCATTTAAGAGCTTTTCCTGAAGAGCATCATGAAGAGATACTTGCAACAAGGAGGAAGGAGACATATTATGGAGTGTTCATGGTGTCCTGTGAGAGTGGGGGCAGCAAAGGTGATGAGGGAAAGTAGGAAAACCTGGAGGAGTGTGATTACCTTTCAGCCATCAGCTGCACCCAGCCTGAGAGAGTGTTTTTATTGCACAGAGAAACAGACAGCATCACTCAGCAACTATGATTATTTGGCCCCAGTTATACTGAAAGTGTGCTCTGCGCTTTATTGGCCTTTCCTAAAAGGCTGGAGCCAGGCCCAGGTTATTATTAAAATGTGTTTTAAATGCTTCAGTGTGAGCCCAGTTTATAGGTTCTGTCTGATTTAAGCCAACACCTAAATAGGAAATAAGAAGGTAAAACGTTGTGAAGAAGCCAAAACGTTTAGGTCAGATTTTGTAATTCTGACAATCCACGGGGTTGTGTTGTAAAATAAAAAACTGGTACCAGAATAGTAAACCAGATGTACAAATAATGGATCGTGTGTATTATTGAAGCTTGCTGTGAATTTATGAGTTTGCCTTTTTTCTTCTAAAAGCCTGAGACTTAATGAGCCGCTTTCATGTGTACAGTGTTTTAATTAGTCACAGTGGAGGCGGTCTGCTTTTACTTGATTAATAATGTCTCTCCCCTGGAGAATCGCAAGGTGATGACTCGTTTTTATAACAGCTCAGCCCTTTGTCGGAGACAGATGTGAAATCACTCGGCACCTCTTCTTTATATTGGTGCTGTAGCAGCAACTTTTTGAAAGGAAGTGATGTCATCTGTGTTTTATGGCCTGACACAGCTGGCAGCAGTGACACGAAACCATAGCGAACGTCTTCTTCATATAGTTTTACTGTGTTCAACAAAATGTTATCTTTTTATACAATCCAGGCTGTAATGTGATTTTGCAATTCATCCTCACTGCACTTTGTCAGATATCTGAGGCATAATGTGCTTTTAATCGTCATAACACCTCTTGTTTCAGCATTAATCAGTATTTTAGTGCATTTGAGTGCCCCATGGAGTGTCTGTTGGAAGATGCATTGGGTTTATCCTTCAGGTCTTCTTCTTTTCTGCTTTTTCTGGGACATTGCTGCATTTCTTGGAACATTAATATCCACCTGTAGATCAGAGGAATAGTGAGAAACCATTTGGAGGAACGTATTGAATTCCACTGGAGGTCAAAAACACTGCACTGTACCTTTATTATCTAAGGGAATCAACTTCCATTATATTACCTTCTTACTGATATAAGAGGGCAGAGTGGATATGCCCTCTTATACTGATGATTTGCAGATTAACTAGAGCATCTGGTTTGTGACAGAAGCAGAAACACACAAATTACAACATAAAAATGCAGTGGTTAGACCAAACTGTTACTGAAGCAGCAACAACACAGTCTGTCTGTTTTAGGTTTTATTATGATATTGTTAGTACGGGTTTCCTTGAGAGCTGATTCATATCAATTGGCAGAAAAACTGTTGCCAGCAATCTTAATAATTGATTAATTATCAAAATCCTTTTTTAGATGTGAATATTCTCTCATTTTCTTTGTCAAAACTAATAGTCAACTTATCATTTTGGTGGATTTGAGGGGTTTCTTGAGCAAAAAAAAGCAACGTGAGGACAGCAAATTCGGCTCTAGAGGATCATGAGTGACATTTTTCACTATTTTCTGGCTCCACTTGTCCCCGTTTTTCAATCAAAATGCTTTTCACACCTTAACCTCTGTGACAGTGAAGTGCTTATTGGTCACACTGTAGAGAGGAAAATGAGTTTTTTCACAGTCTGACTGATGGGGTGCATTAATAAGGCGGGAGACAAATGTCCGGGCGAGGCCGAGGTGGGATGAGAACGAGGTCACAGGTGGGAAGTGGAAAGGAAGTGTGTGTCCTGACTCAGCAGATGTGGAGCAAAGACCTCAGGAAAAATCTGCAAAAATATATCAGCGAATGGAAAAGAGCTAAAACAAACAGCACGTCTCTGCTGACGGTTGATAGAGAGATCAAAACAGTTCGGAAAATGACGATCACATTGTGAGCACACATCTGAGTAAACCGAGTTAGTGCTGTGTGCCTTTCGTCTCTGATCTAACTGTGTAAAAAAGCTGATGCACGTACTCGCTCTTTGTTGACGGAAAAATTAACTTGACCAGAAGGCATGCTTGCCCAGGCAGTGCTTCCACCACCTGTGTTTGCTTCACACCTGAGAATACCTCATCCTGATAACCTCAGGCGAATCATGACGAAATATCGTGTTTCTCATCAACCGCATGCTGAAAAAAAAACACCCTGGAGCTCAGCATCACACTCAAAGTATGAGGTAACTAAAACTCAACCATCTTGCGCAGAAGAAGAAGCCATTCAGGGTTTATTGTGGGAGTTGCAGAAACAGAAAACAGTCTGATTGTCCCATGTGTGGAGCCTCGTCGCCTTTTCTTGTTATCCTGTTGTTGGACGCACAGGATGGCAGCGAGTTCAAGCTCTATCTGCTGCACACTGTAGCACACTCATAGGTCAGATAAAGTGCCAGCTCTTTGTGTTAGATGAAATGGAAAGAAAGAAAAGATATTTCCAGCCCTAATTTGCTGAGGTTATCGAGACAGGAGACCGTCCACCTTGTTGAGCACAGCAGGGGTGACCTTCAAAAGTGGCTTGGTCCTGGCTTAAATGTCAAAAGAATCGAGACACACACATCTCCTCTCTGCACCGTTTTTTGCCTCTTAATGCGTTCAAAAGGGAAAGAAAAACTGAGTTTGCCAGCACACATGCGTCACTTCTTTCATCTATCATTCAAGAGCATGATGTCATGTTTGAACCACACATTCTCAGACAGACGCTGAAACCTCAGTGAACTGACTTCATGCATTTCTGGGTGAGGCGGGCGTGTGATTAACACCATAGATATGTAAAGGTTGTAGAGATGGTTTAAGTTGGTGGAAGTTGTTCACAAACATTCCTCGGGGCACTTTTCTGATAAATGCACCACTTTGGGCACATCTAAACTCCTTTCCTCATGTTTAATGTGTTCTACTAACAATCCCCACCACACACACACTAGGTGGCCCAGACTAGTCATCTCAAGACTGAATCAGTGTGTATTCTGCTAAGTGAGACACTCGGTCTCTAAATGCTTCAATGGGGCAGTAGAGTGCTGCTCCTTCTCATGATATATGTCGATGTTATAAAGCTCCCGGGCATGTTATAAACAAAGCAGATATGAGCTATTTTTCATCCCGGACTCTCCCGCGGGAAAAGTCTCAGCCTCCTGTTATTAATATGACAAAGATGTTACCATGATGTAGCTCGTTGCTCTTGTGCCTTGTGTCGGTAATGAGGCCAATTTGTCATCCTCTCTTATTTAGTGCCTCATCATCGGAGGAGGTCCCTGCGGCTTGCGGACTGCCATTGAACTCGCCTTGATGGGTGCCAAAGTGGTGGTGATTGAGAAGAGGGACTCTTTCTCCAGGAACAACGTGCTCCATCTTTGGCCCTACACTATTCACGACCTGCGGGGCCTCGGGGCCAAAAAGTTTTACGGAAAATTCTGTGCCGGGGCCATAGACCACATCAGTGAGTGTCTGACTTTATTGAAACAAAACAGGCCACTAGCTTTTGCTTTTCATTGACCTGTCATCACATATGATTAACCTCCCTAAACCATGATCTTCTCCTTCAGTGTACAGTGTTTTACTGGGCACTAAAACTTCACAGTTTAAGAGTTTTGGCCTCCATTACTTATAGATATTTTTTCCCATTTTGTTGTAATTTTAGTTATATTTGGTATTTTATATTATTTAGCTTTTACTCAAATCCATCCAATTTTGCTGCAAATATATAACTTTAAAGACAACTTAGTGTCAAATACATTAGACAATATAGTCTGTTTCTACTTTCTTCTTTCTTTCAGTGACTTAGCATTTCATTTTTTTGCTGCATGACTATATATACACCAATCAGGCATAACATTATGACCACCTGCCTAATATTGTGTTAGTTCCCCTTATGTGGTCAGAAATGCTCTGAACCATTGGGCATGGACAAGAGGACCTCTCAGGGTGTGCTATGGGGTCTGGCACCAGGACGTTGGCAGTGGATCCTTTGGGTACTCTGGCTTGTGCAGTGGGGCCTCTGTCAATCAAACTTGTTCCACTGCATCCTGTTGATGCTTGATCAGAATGGGGTCTAGGAAGTTTGGAGGTCAAATCAACATCTTGGGCCATTGTCATGTTCCTCAAGATGTTCCTGATTGTTTGATGTTTTTGCCATGTGGTGCATTTTCCTGCGGGGGTAGGCCAGTGACATTTGGGATTTCCATTTGCATGAGGGAGTGTGCTTGTTCTGGGACAATGTTTATTTGGGTGTCTAAGTCTCATCAACACGGATGCCAAAATCCAAGGTTTTCCAGCAGAACACCACATAGTACCAGTATGATCAATGTTATTCACTTCACCTGTCAGTGGTCATAATGTTGTGGCTGATCGGTGCATATTCTCTGTTCTATGGAGCAGAAGTGAAATTCAAATAATCATAATAATAATAATTTCATTTCATTTATTTCAGACATGCCACAGTATCATAAAGGCAAAAACTAACAAACAACAAAAAAAAAACAACTAAACAAGAATAATGTCTGAAAATGAGTAGGGTGAAGTTTAACTTATTAACTCTCATCCGCTACATATCTGTACATCTCATGTCTTATTGGTTCCTGTTTACATCAAACCTTCCACTTTTATACCTCTTTAGAAACTCCAGAACACACTTACTTTTCCACATTATTATATTTTTCAATCAGTCTTTTTTTGTATTCTTAAAAAATTTTGTTTTGTAATAAGAATAAGAATAAAACCGTCTTATTTATTTTATCAATATTATTTAATCCTTTCATTTTTTTTTATTGTTATCGGAGTCTGGGGAGAGGCAGCAGGCTCTCCCCAGCAAGGTTTTACAGTTCTTTCTGGGAAGTCCTGAGGCGTTCCCAGGCCCGATGAGATGTGTAGCTTTAAATCTACCTGTCTTATCCTAATTGTCTCTCCAAAGGAAGGCCCCCAGGAGGCATCCTTGTCACCTCACCTGACTCCTGTCGAGGAGAAGGAGCTGTAACTCTACTCTGAGCTCCCTCCAGATGTGCGAGCTCCTCGTTGTATCTCTAAGGCTGACACCAGCCATCCTATGAAGGCAATCCATTTCGGCTAATTGTATCCACAACCTCATTCTTTTGGTCACTACCCAGAGCTCATGAAAAGAGGTGAAGGCTGGATCAACTAGTAAACTGATAGCTCTGTCTTCTGGCTTAGCTGCTTCTTCCACACCACACAACAGTTCGGTAAAACACCTGCATTATTACTGATGCTACCCGAGTCCATCTGGCCATCTCATGTTCCCACATTGTGAACAAGGTCCTGAGATACTTAAACTTCTTTGCTTGGGGCAGCATTTCACCCCAACCAAGAGGAAGCAATTCACCAATTTCCAGAAAAAAACTGTGGCCTCAGACCTGGAGGTTTTGACTCATACTGGCTGTTTTCACACAGCTGCAAACCAATCCAGTGCTCCCTGAAGATAGTCTAACAGCAGTTTTATTTATACAGTGCCAAATCACAAAATAAATGACACCAGGGCACTTCAGGCAGTAAGAGAAAGACCTTACAAAGACAGAAACCCAAGAAATCCAGTGATTTCTTTTGAGATTTTCTACTTGATGATGTTTTTAACAGTAAGAAACCTTCAGTAGAACCAGGCTCAGGAGGGCAGCCATCTGCCTTGACTGGTTCGAGTGAGGTTAAAGGTCAGAGCGAAAAGGACAGCATATGAAACAGACAACAAACAGAAGAACAAGCTGCAGATCAGAAATATGCAGCTCCGAAGCCAGAGAACCCTGCAGAGAGGACAAAACACAATAATAAGACAGAGAAAACACAAATACCAGATGTAATGGTGGTATTCATGTAAATGCATGAAAGAGAGGACAGTACAATCCTTACAACAGTCTCTCCTATGGGTAGTTTGATAGTTTTTGGTAATTAAATCTACAACAGTGCATTACTTTGCAGGTTTGTTTTGCATGTAAATTCTAAATCTGTAATGTAAAAGCATTATTTCACAACATTGCTGCTTGTCATAGCAGAAAAACTACAGGTGAGGCAAGTTTTGTTGATGACTCCTCAGTTCCATTAACTGTCAGGGTAAGTTTAATCATAGCACAATTACACAATACAATGATCCTCCAACCAGCTCACCAGTTGGAATGCAATAGTTTTTTGATGCTTTATGAACAATTTATGGATTACACCCACGCATTGCTGTTATGATAAACAAAAAGTACTGCTATGAAAAAGTATGTTTCTTTGTATAGCTCCTATTTAAAAAAGTCACAAAGGGCTTTGCATAGCAAACATTGTGGAGCTGAGCTGCAGGCCACTCCCTCTCTGCCTGAGTGCATCAGGTCTGGGTGAGGCTCCCAGCTGCAGCCAGCTGATTAAGTGCACCAGGTGGAGGTGATCTGGTGATCAGCAGGAGGTTTGGAGGCACTCACACAAAGCGCAGCGAGGAGTGAGCAGTGTGAGAGACAATAGCTGGAGAGTCTGTTATTTAATATCATGTGGGTAAAAGTGCAGTTAAAAATGTGGTGTATTTTAAAAGCTAATGGTAATTTGATGAATGTGATTCTTGTATATGGAAGTTAAAAGCTGCTAAAATTGTAAGGATAAAATCATCATTGCACAGTGCTTTAAAAATAATTTAATTTATTTTGGGTGCTTTAAATATGGGTATTTTCTACTTATTTTCAGGTTAATTTCTAGTAGTTTAAAAATTAAGTATTTGATTTGGGCTATGTGTATTGGTTATGGTTTCTTAGGATACATTTACTTGAACTTCTTTGTGTCTGTGTTTAAGGGTTTTCACCTGTATTGGCCTTGAAGACTTTCAAAAATAAAAGAAAGAAAAGAAAGAAAGAAAGCTGAATCTTGGTCATTGAGTGAATTCCAGTCCAATCTTCTGAAGTAAGCTGCCTCTTCAAGTGGGGGCCGCAGTTCAAAACTCACAAGAGTGAGGAGCACTTGACAAATATCATATAAAACATAACAGAAAAACACACTAAGAAACATGCCGAAGAAACACGCCAAAGAGTGTATGTTTTAGGTTTAGATTTTAAATCACTCAATTAAGGAGAGTACAAAGTAAAAATTAACTTTTTATCTGAAATGTAGTGAAGTAGAAGTAAAACACGCAGCTACAAGTAAAGTAGTAGCTGATGAAAATGACTTTATACAGGACTTGAGTATATGTATGTAGTTATTTTCTTAAATATGCAGCTGAATACTTGTATGCAGAAAAAGTCTAACCTAACACAGAACTACAGGAAAGAGTTTGTGTAAGGTTTTGGAAGAATGATAAAATTAAATTAAACTAAAATGCATTTACTTTGTGCTCATGAACAGGTTGGTCCATTATCAGATCAAAAATATTTTCCATAAAAATAAGGACTTTCTCTGGATTCTGTTTTGACCCAAGTTTTTTTTTTTTTTTGCACGTGCTGGAATAATGTGTTGTTGCTTTCATCATTGTCTTATAGTTTGTGCAGCATTTAAGGACTTACTGGTTTCTGGCTAGTGGATTGTTGACACCATAGATAGGTTACTGCTTCTCTATTAGCTTAAAATGTTTATTTTTTTTATAGATATGACACAGGTTATGGAAAATTATTGTATTAGCAGCCACACATCTGAAATCCATCAGTTTGAACAGGCGTTCACCCAGCTGCACTTGTTTTTGACTATAGCTTTATTTACATGGTGGGGATCCCTTCAGAAAATATTTAAAAATTGGTCAAAACTTTAATTATCTTATTTAACCATTCCATGTATTTAGTTAAAGCTGAGTAAATCTGTATTTTTAACAATGTAGAAAATGTAAAAGGAGCGACTGGTAGTGACAAACCCATAGAGAATAATTAGCTGACTTTTCTTTTTCCCTTGTAGAAAAATACTGAAATGTTAAATATAACTGGTAAATGATCTGATTCATAAGGATCACTGCAACTGTCTAGTGATGATTGTAGGGGTCAGATGTAATTATTGTAAATATTGGAATTTGTTATTAAGAAGGAAAAGACAGCTATGATATTGGTCTAAGTGCAGTTTGGTAGAAAAGGCAGGTAGGTGAGAGTCCCTTTCTCTGTTACAGTCACTATCAGCAGTGAGCTACTGATGGAGGATCTGCTGGTCAAGCAGATGCTGAGGCTCAACCCACCAAAGAGCTCTGTTGTCCTGGCACTATGACTGAAGACCTGGAGAAGATCCTAGGTGCCTCAGTGGATAAAATTCTTCTTCCTTGTCCTTGAAACATCTGGAAGCTACTGTGTTGCTCCTTAGCAGGTTCATGAAGACATTCAGTATATCCACTGAGACCCTGCACCATTATGCTTCATCCATCAACGCATCATCAAGGCTGTCCGAACTACCTACATGGCCAAACCGCTCTCACCCAAGAACCCAGTGATGAGGAGAGCCAGCTGTTATGTCAGTGTCAAGGATTGTGTCTTTAAGCAGTATGGATTCTGGGTATGACAAACCAAAGTCTTCCAGAAGGATACAAAATACAAGTCACAAACCAGTACAGCTTTGTCATCTCCAGCAATTTTGAAATCTGACCAGACACAGCTCTGGTGAAATAATCATCCATCAGAGCTTGTTAAGGACAGTTTAAATGTAAAGATAAGAACATGTACATAATGCAACACCAGTAGAACCGGGCCTTTTGAAAATAAGGTGCATATATCAAAAACTTTATTTCTGCACATAATGTGTTACATGCTTGCATTTAAATGAGGACGCACTAGTAGATACTGTAATAGCCTTGGCTGCGTTGCTAATATTTGTCCAGTTTGTTTATGTTTTGTGTGGAATAATGTTACTGCAGCATAAGATTTTTTGATAGTGAATCCAGGTGTTTTCTGGTGTCCCCATTTCATTGGTAGGATTGACTTTTCTTTTTTTTTTAAGATAACACATTCTCTGTCTATTTTAGCATTGGTTCATCTTGTTGCATCACTTTATCACCTTTCAGTAATCACTTCAAAATAGATAATTAGAAAACTATGAATTCTGAAGTCCTTTTTGTAGTTTTGACAAATTAAAAAAAAAAAGCAAATTGGCACATACATTTTGTTATTTTATGACTTTCAGCTTAATGTAAATAGCCTATTGAGCTATTTATTCAGGTAAAATGTGCCTTCCAGTGCAGGAGTCGAAGAGAATTGTATTCACAGCATAAAGAAAGTATCATATCTTAAATTCACCTTGCTAACAAGTTGTATCTCCATGTATTACCTATGAATATAGCCAAAAAAGGATCTTGGTGATGGCTGAAAATATACATTATTCATTGGACAAAAGGATCTGCATTGGATATTTTAAAATTCATCCAAACTACCAAAACCTATCACACACTGCAGGCATCTGGGTGATAAACAAGCAGAATATAGCATCTTTCAGGTGTCTAAGATGAGCTTACCTTTTTCCATAAACATCACAAGACAAACAAGATAGATTCATATGCTCTTTATTCAAACATACCCCGTTTAAACTTCTTGGCAGAGAAATATTGAATTTGTGGAATCCACCTTGTAAAATCTTAGAGAAGAAATATTTGCAGACTTGGTAAAAAACAGATGAATATAGTGAGGACATTTCACATATTAGAGGGGCTTGAGCTTTTTCATTATATGGTGCATATTTGGTTGCCAGAATCAAGCACCCCCTTAAGTATATTCAGAAGTAGTTCATCCAAGTCTGCATTCAACAGCAGAACAAATGAAGTCCTGATAAAATACCATCCATTTACTGTCTGGATGACAAAGTGGATTAAAAGGTCTCCTTACAGTCAAACAAGAAGGATGCAACAAATATGATTGCAAAAGTGTAAGAAATACAAAAGAAAAAGCAAAGCATTCAACACTGTTTACCAGTCAATCATGTCACGGAGACAAGATGATTTCCCTTAATGGCTGTAATGATCCCACATTTAACATACCAACATTGATAAAACACAAAACCCGCAGACTCGACTGATGACCACAGTGAGGTAAAGGATCCTGCTTCATACAGACTCCTGCAGAGATGTGATAGCAGGAGAGGTCAGAGATCACATCATTAGACGGAGGTGCCCTCTGTGGGCGCTGCCGTCTTCTTGTCGTCAGGCTTCATGGCTGGGAACAGCAGCACCTCCTGTGAAAGAACAAAACCGTCAGTGGAGTCTTTTTTAAAATGTTACATGAACATAAATGGAGTCTGGTAGACGCTGGCAAAAATATACTTTAACTTTCTTATGCATTGGTCACATGCATTATGATCTGCAACAACTTTACCTTAATGTTGTTGGAGTCAGTGAGGAACATGGCGAGACGGTCGATGCCCATCCCCCAGCCGGCAGTTGGTGGCAGACCGTATTCCAGTGCTGTGCAGAAGGTCTCATCAATGAACATGGCCTCATCGTCACCCTCAGCCTTGGCCTGAAAAAAGAACCATCTCAAATTTTTAACATGCACAGATTTACATGCTGTAATATATTCACAGATCCTAAACATTTAGATTTTGGGACAATTCAGTAAGGTAGAGGGGAGAATACTAGTTTAGGATTTATACACACCTTGGCTTGCTGCTCAAAAAGCTCCCTCTGTCTAATCGGATCATTCAACTCGGTGTAAGCATTGCAGATTTCCTTCTTCATCACAAAGAGCTCAAAACGCTCCGTTAGGCCTTTCTCCGATCTGTGCCTGGAACAATAGAGGCAGTGTCAGGATGAACCTGAGCATTGCATTTTTAAATAAACAAGAAGGCAAAACAAGACTTTACTCACCATTTTGCCAAAGGACTCATGATTTGAGGATGATCACAGATGAATGTCGGGTTGATACACGTGACCTCCAGGAAATCTCCAACCAACTGCAAGGAAAGATAAGCCATCAGTACCTCAAAGTAAAGAAAAAGAAAAAACAAGAGTAAACTGTACAACAGAGGGCGCTGTTCACCAATAGAGCACCTTGTCAAGGAGGCGAGCAGTGGTCCTGGGTGGAGGACATTCAACTCCTCTCTGGGCACACAGGTCGTCAAAGAATTTACGTGTCTCTGAGGAAAGAGAAACACAGAACAGTTACTTTGATTGCAAAAACTAAATACCTTTGCATATTACCTAATGAAATCTGGTAATATGGTCAACTACTGCTGAACTCAAATTCAAAAAAAGAATAAAAGAGAGAGAACAACAAGTGCTCAAATCATTTTGCTAAAGCTATTTTCATATAATGTCAGTCTATTTTTACATTTCTACAGGTTCTCACCATTACTGTCGTAGCTGTCAGTAGGAGGGAATTTCACTCCCATAATTTTCTCCAGGTCGTGTGTCATGCTCACTCTTCTGAAAGGTGGAGTGAAGTCAATCTCATGGGCCTGTCCCTCCGGACCATCAGGGTGATAAGTCACCTTGTATCCTCCAGTGATGTGCTTCACCATTCCTGAAGCAAACAGGGAACCACAGAGTTTGTTTATTGTACACTTTTCACTTGTCTCAGTATCTGACAAATGACAAAACTGTGAAGACACTGATGTTACCTGTTGTCATAGGGTCATTGTCAAGCACACATATATGAATTAACAACTGCAATCAGCCACCAGCAGCTCATTACGGACCCCTTTCTGGCTTTAAATTCATCATCTTCATTCCCAGCTCAACCGGTCTAGGCAGATGGCCGCCCTCCCTGAGCCTGGTTCTGTCGGAGGTCCCCCCCCCCAATCCTAGGGGGTTTTTGGTTCCTTCCCACCGTTGCGGACTGTGTGCTTATTGGGAATGCAAAAGCGATTTGGATTGTTGGGTTTTCTGTTTCCTGTATTGTTCTTCCTTATGATGATAAGCGCTATGTGATGACATGTGTTGTAAATATGCCCTATATAAATAAAATTGAATTGAATTGAACGTTCGGTTTAGTCTTAAATTTCCTTGGTTCATTATGTCCTGTGAGACAAACAGTTACTGTCTGCAGTGTATTTATGCCCACATACTCGTGGGGAAAAAAAATCATAAATCTTGCCCTCCATCTACAACTTTTTACATACTCTACCAAACTAATTAAAGTAAAGTAAACTAATTAAAGTACGATTGTTAACCCACACTACACGTTAAACCTCGGTTTTATTCTGCCTTTCTGTACAGCCAGAATCTGCAACTTCTCTCAATCAACGGTCCACCATGTGGAGCTCAAACTGACATTTGAACATTCAAGTCCCTGAATAGAATAGAATAGAGTTTATTGCCATTTGCACAGGTACATCACAGTACAGGTACACTGGAATTCTTGTAAGTGACTCCGAGTCAAGAAGAAATTAGCTAACTTGACTCGGAGAGCTACGCAATGTCGCACACAGGGGTGTGCCATCTGACACCTAAAGCAAGCGACTACAAACCCAGAGGCAATAAATAGGGTGGACTATTTGTTGGTCACTACCTGGAGCATCTCCTAAACGGGCCTGGGTCCGTTGAACGTGGCAGTGCTGTTTGGATTGTGTAGGAGCAGTGTGAACTGGCACAAGGGGGGGGTGACTCCGCCTAGCCTCCTGTAGGTGTTGTGGGACTAAGTAGGCGAAACACCATTGAAGGGAGGTTTCCACCTGATGACCCCCAGAGACGTGCTAGGAATCACTGCTCACTGGTATGTATAGTGATAAATTAGGGATGTCTTGTGTTTAAATTAACTTAATTCACTTACCTGAGAGTAGTTTCTCTGTGATTTCCATCAGGTCATGGTAATCAGCATATGCCATATAGAATTCACAGGTGGTGAACTCTGGATTGTGAGTAAGATCAATGCCTTCATTCCTGAACTGACGGCCGACTTCATATACTCTGTCTAACCCACCGACCACAAGCATCTGTGGGAAAAATATGACGTACAGCATAAATATTTTGACATTTGAGAAAAGTACACGAACCTTCAGTATTTTTTGGTAAAAAATATTTTACAGCCAAGAATTCAAATAGAAACTGACTCAACTAAACGCTAACAACAAATTTAATAAAATATTCCAACTGGAAGTGATTATTGAGAAATCAGACTGCTGAAAGAGAAGGATGACTCTTGAAAAGAATTACCTTGTGGTACAGCTCAGGGGCAATCCTCATGAACAGGTTCATATCCAGCTCATTGTGGTAAGTGACAAATGGACGGGCCACAGCTCCACCGGGAATAATGTTCATCATTGGTGTCTCAATCTAAAGAAGCAGCAATAGACATGATTCAGCAAAGCAGGCTTACGCTGACAAATTTTAACTGCCTCAAATGATGAAAAAATGTACAAACTACAAGAACATTCTTTTATAAAGTCCCTATTTATGGCAAATTAAACAATAAATTTGCATTATTTTTTCCACTCAAGCCTAAGACCTTGGATATATCGTTTTATTGATTAGTTGTGTAATGTGGTTGACATCAATGTCTTAATACATTACAAACACCAAGTCTTACCTCCAAAAATCCCATCTCGTCCAGGAACTTACGCAGGTATGTGATGATTTTGGACCGAGTTATAAACTTCTGTCTCACATAGTCATTGAGAATCAGATCCAAGTAGCGCTGGCGGTATCGTGTTTCCTTTAAAAAAAAAAGAAGAAAGAAGTGGTGGACAGTGGTGAGGAAAACGCTTCAACACTGGTTATTGCTGTTGCATCAACAAGGCAATTTGTCTTCTTTGCATCAACAAAAGCTACGGTAACCAAATTCACAGTAATATTAGTTAGTCTTTTTTTTTTTTTAATGTATGTTTTTCCCTTTTTTTAGAAGAGGAGACATGCAGCAAAGGGTCTTGAGCCGGACTCGAACTCATGACCGCTGCTGGGGACCTGCGCCCACATGGTAATGCCTTAACTCAGCGAGCTATACGGCGGCCCTTAGTTACAGTCTTTTTAACAGTGAGAAACTCTGAGAGGTTCTGCTTCTGTGACACTGCAGCCAGGGCTGGTTAATATAAAGTATTAATGATAAGTGATTTTGAATTTATGTCAAAATTACGACGTGGACAGCGTACCAGTACAACTGCTGTACTTTAGCGCTTAAAGTGAAAGCATCCAGAGGCTAAGCAATTTAGGTACTTTATGAAAGAGGGGAACTCACTAACTCATTGTGAAATGTAATGGAAAGTTTTAGGTATTCTTAGTTGCACTTTCATTTTAGTTGTGCTGTGCTGTGTAATAGTCTGTGACCAAATTCACAGTCAAATTACTGTCTATATAAAACTGTAAGGGGTTCTGCTTTTATGACCTTGCAGTCGGGGTTGGTAAATATAAAAATGAAAGTATTAATGATAAATGATTTTGAACTTTCGAAATAACTCAACAACGAAATGTTGATATGGTAGCTGCAGATAACAATGATTTAATTACTTTCAGAATGAGGGGAACAAATGGGTGGTAACCTGTCTAATCTGATGGAAAATTTTAAGTGTTTTTAGTTGCACTTTCACTTGCGCTGTGCTGTGTTGTGTAAGAAACCAGCTTATAAGAGCAAAACAGATCTGTCTTATGATGAATATGTCTCACACCCAGAAACTGACCCACTAACTTTGAGATTTCTGCAATAATTTTGCATAATCGTGAGAATAATTTTAATTCACCTGTAGAAAACTAGGTGGATGAAACTAAAAGAAATATCAAACTTAAATTTTATGATTGTGAAAGCAATGCACATACACAGGCAGGAGAAAGGTAGATAGAGAGGCAGATTGCTAAGCTCCTCAAACAGGACTGTGTATGACAATCCAAAGAGGTTAAGTTTGTATGTAATGAGCGGAGATGCTTTGCTTGGGGTGTCTTACATTGACACTGACTGACTGTAATATAACTCTGAAAGACACTTTCTCTTTGTGAATTCCCTTTTTGAAGAATTTCCACAACAGATCATGGTGAGCATTACCTTGTCCTTGAGGCCAAAGTGGAGGTGGGGCAACATGTGCAAACAAGGTGACAGCAGGAACATCTCCATGGGAACGATGCTCAACTCCCCTTTCTTGGTCTTTCCTGGGTTACCGCGGACACCAATAATGTCGCCACGGCGCAGCTTGTTGTTGATGGCCACAAAGTCCTCCTCAGACTTGTAGTTCCTAACAGAGTAAAAGAAGAAACACAGAAATCAACTTAATGCTAATAACAGCGTAATGAGATACTACATAACAATTCACATTAAAAAATGGACTTTCCCCCCCAAGATTTCACCATCACATAATAATGTAACCTTGATGGGTGAATTATCAGCTCATTTTGACTCTGAAGTCGTTGCAAACAGCTGACTGACTGTGCAACATAAAAAAAAAAAAACTGAATAGAAAACTTCCTAAGCATCTCAATTGTACTCCTTTACCGACTCACAAAGTATTTTAATTTTTAACCCTGAACACATTTGCTTTTGTTTACAGATGGTGACTGTTCTGTAAAATAAAACTCACAGAAATGTGTCAAGTTATGTTTTTTGATCATAGTAATGATTCAATACCTTGAGTTTGCCATAACCTGCAGCTTCACACCTTCACCTCGCAAGTCATAGAAAATCAACTTGGCACCAGAAGCCCTCTTGGCATGGACGCGACCTGTCAAACATATTGAGTTTAACAGGAGATCTACTGCTGGATTACACACAAAATAGGGATCATAAACTATTACTGGTACCTGACACATTGATAACAACATCTGTCAGCTGGTCTCCAGGCTGTAGATGGTTGTATTTCTCGATGAACTCTGTAAGTGACAAGTCCACATGATACTTGTGTGGGTATGGGTCTTCAGCTGTGCCCTTCAGATCCTGGATGGCCTGAGAGCGAATCTTGAAGTATTGCTATGTTACAGGGGAACAAATGATTGTTTTAATACAAAACGACCAAAACATAAAGAGTTCAATAAGTAAGGAATGAGGTATAATGTTCATACAAAAACCTTACATTTGGGTCAAGCGTCTCCTCATCCAACAGAGAGGCATTTTGCGCTCCCTGGTCATTGGATTCTTTCTTTTGCTCCACCTGCTCTTTGACCTTGGCTTCTTTCTCTGCCGCCTTCTTCTCGGCTTTCATTCGCCTCTTCAGCTCACTGATAACAAAAAAAGGAGGAGTCAAAGATTAATCATAGGTTAGATATTATAGATTTCTGTTAATGATGCAACAATATATGTTTGGCAATCACACACTAATGTATGACTTCTGATATAACCACAATGTACAATTTACTCTATTCTGGTGTCTGAAAGCTTAAACAACAAGGCCACGGTACAATCTATTAGTAACAGAGAGGCACAACAAATAATCATGCAGAAAGGGAGGGAGGACCACATCTGATCTGATGACAAAAGGTTGGTTGTTTTTCTCACGGGAATGGAAAAGCCACCAACCTTTTGTCACCTCTCCAACGGATCCCGTAAATTTCAGCTGGGGCTGCAGCTGTACATGGGGGAGCATATTTTAACCACTGTCCCCTGACCCCAAAGGCTTGGCACAGCTGCTGCCTGGCTGCCCTGACCAGACACAGCATACTGACTGCCACAGTCAGCAGACAGACCTGAGAAAATAGACATACAGTATACACAGTGTACAGCATACACATCAGAGGCTGTCTCCATCCACCAGGCAAAACTCAATACTGTAGTGGTAGTAATGCAGCACTTACTAGCACAAAGCCAGTCAGTGAGATAAACAACAAAAATACACCGACTTAAGTAATAGTAAACTAGTAGTTCATTTATTACCAAATTAGGTTTACATTTCTTTTGGTTAGACAGGTGAATGTGGCAGAGTTACCGGGGTGTTGCAGTTGGCTAGCACAAGAAGTCAGGACGAACGCATTAAATCGCGGTTACCATAATTTAGGAGGTGTTTTGACAGTTTCATAGACGTAAAATATATAATAACAAAGTGACCATCTTATAAAATGCCACCATTACATATATTATCCATCAAAAACTAATATTTGACACTCGAAAAAGAAACCACACGATTACAAGAGCAATGTGAGGAGGACATTTCTTCGAACGCATTTTGGATATTGTAGTTTTACCCGTTGGAAAAACGCACTACCGCGGTTGGTTTCAGCTCTCGTTTAGGACTACGACTACCAGCGACGAAAGACCAGCTGAATCCTGGGAAGTGTAGGCTTGTCATGAGGCTCCATATGGGACTTTCATTTCGCTTTCATCATCTGACCTGATGCTTCGCGAAGCCAAACTGAAACGGTCACAACTCTCGCAAGCACAACGCACTTGCAGACAAAACACCGCATAAGAGGCCGAGAATGTTTAAAATGAAGTGGAAGAAATGAATAAGCTCACTTTTTGCTGAGTTTATCTCCGTCCACCTCTGTCACGTCGGCCATGTTCTTGATGCTGCGCTCCGAAAGACCAACTGACGCTGCGACAAAACGCGAGAACTAGTTGGTGCGTTTGGGGGCTGTCGGAAACCAGCCAATCAGAATTAAAGACAAGAATACTTCGCTGGCGTTGGTCTAAGGAAACTTTATCTTCACATTTATGCTAATGTACATATCAAGGGGAGTTAGATGGGGAGATGGGCTGAGATTAAAGTCAATAAATGATTCGCCTGTAGCCACGCCCCTAAACTGCAGCTTAATGTTAAACTGAGCTCGCATGTTTTCCCAAATCAAACATAAGCAGTAAAGTATCTTTACTTTTATGTTCTCACACAATAAAACTAGAACATACTAAAATTTGGATACATTTTACAGTAAAAAATCACTCTTTAAAATGCTACTCATTTAGTTTAGCACAAGAAATTAAATGAGTATGTGCATTTCATAATCTGCCTTCAGAGTACGAGGCTGGCAGCAGATGAAGGAGCCAAACAAGATGCTGTCATGTGGGTGTTGGCATGAATGTCACTGGGTTTTGCACTTACATTGTCATTCTTTTTCAATAAACTCCCAAACTTTTTGCAGAAACCTTTATAAACACAGATATCAAGAGCCTTGATGATGTGGGTGAATTAATGCGCCTTTTGCATGTTTACAGAAAATAAAATATATAATTCTTCGTGTGCACTGAAGTGAAAGTGAAATCAGTTTGGAGAAAATGTACGTGATGATTGGGTGGAGACTTCCACTGTATGAAAGAAATGGTCTTGGCATGGTTACAACTGAAAGTAATGTACATCCCTTGTGTACTTGCCAACCACCACAAACATGAAATAAAGACTCAACAATCTCTTAAACAATCTCTATTAGTGTCTTAAGCAACATTTTAGTAAAAGTTTAACTGTCTGAACACCTTTGACTCAATTTGTTGATAATGAATTAACTGGTAATGTTACAGGAAAACCACACCTTGTTGTAATGTAATGAACAGAGGAAGAGCTTCTGGCATTTTGAGTAAAATGAGAACTTTTCTCAACAATCTTCTTCTTTTCCATACAGATAGTAATGTCACACTCATATATCTCTAAATTGAACCCGCATGTTTCCCCAAATCCAACATAAGCAGTAAAGTAGCTTTTGTTTTGTGTTATATTTTACAAAATAACCCTAAAACTTACTAGAATTTAGCTCAATTTTATGGTGTAAAACCCGAAGCCTGCATCAAATTTTCAAAATAACTCTTTAAAATGCTACTCATTTAGTTTAGCACAAGAAATGAAATGAATATGTGCATATCATAATGCTCAATTGGACGTGTACTGCTGTACTTTCGGACTTTTTCAATAAACTCAAAGCTAGGATTGGTTCTCCCAGTTTTTGCAGAAACTTTACAAAGGCAGATATTGAGGGCCTTTATCCCATTTACCTGTTTTGCTCTAAAAGCAAAGGATAAACACTATTTGCTTTATGAGTCTCCATCAAAATATAAAGAGCTGTAGATAGGCTGAGATGATGTGGGTGAATCAATACACCTTTTGCATGTTTGCCGAAGATAAAATATGAATTCTTCGTGTGCACTGAAGTGAAAGTGAAATCAGTTTGGAGAAACTGCACCTAGTCATGGGGTTGACACTTCAGTTGTGTGAGGGAGATGGTCTTGGCACGGTTACAACTGAAAGTAATATACAGTTTGAATCAATGAGTCCATTGTGTACTTGCCAAGGTCAAATTGTGTTTTATACCATTAACATGAAATAAAAACTCAACTAACATTTAAAGTATATATGTTTAATATAGACAGCAGCAAGTTGACAGAAATGTAATTGCAAGAGAACAAAAATATCCCAACAAAAGCCAAATATATAGACCGTTTTTTTTCCAAGGGTGATTATTTGACAGTTGTTCACATGGTTAGAAACAAAAAGGCAAATTTCCCCTCTTCGGCTGTTCACTAGAGGAATGATTCACTTTGTTAGAAGAGAACAAACATTTCATGACCCTTGTCTCAGATGGTTGTTGAGAGGAAAAATTTGCATTTTAACTGACTAAAAGAATTAAAATCAGTTTCAGGCAGCACTCAAAGCATCAGAAAATTTCAACAAGCAACATAAATAATAGAAAGAACATCTATTTTGGTTTCTCCTTTACGTTGAAAACAGGAGACGCTATATAGAAAAATATATATTCAAAACTAATAGATATATATTTAAGGTATATTAGCTGCATAGCAGTTTCAGGGAAAAAATGTCTGCATCTACGTTGAACAACATAAATGCAATGGATACTTCAGTACAAACAAGTTAGATGCATGACAGAAATTGCACAACACATTTATCCACCACAACCACATTAATCTGGTCACTGTTGTTGAGCATTTAAAGCACACTTAAAGTGTTATGGCTTAAAACATTCTAGTTAATGAGGACTAATCATCACTGGCTGGGCCAGCCAGATGTTAAACAGGCAACAATGGTAAAACGTTAATCTGGTTGCTACTACAACATCTCCTCAAGGCACATGTACAATCTCTATTAGTGTCTCAAGCGACATTTTAGGAAAAGTTTAACTGTCTGAACAGGTGTGACTCAATGTGATGATAATGAATTAACTGGTAAAGTTACAGGAAAACCACATCTTGTTCTAATGTAATAAACAGAGACAGAGCTTGTGGCATCTTGAGAAAAATATAAGAAAGTTTCTCAACAATCTTCCTCTTTTCCAAACAGTTAATGTTGACTGCATTTAGTCACACTCGTATATCTCTGGTCTTCAGCGATGTTGTAAATACACAAATGAGGTAACTGTAATTTCAAAAAAGTAATTACTTCCCCACTTTGTGTATTAAAGAACATCCAGGATCAAATGAAAACTTTTCCAGCCACACCATATAATCACATTCAGGACTAAATACTAAAACTTGTTGGTCCAACAGTTTGGTGGTATTTTGCTATTTTGCTATTCTGCTGTTACCTATTTGGTCAAAAAGAAGTACAGGGCCAGTAGTCCGATTACAAGCCACAAACAAACATGTGATATGTACATTAAGGTGAATATCTACATCATTTAATAGGTCAAAGGAGTAACTGTGCACAGGAATCCGTATTTTATTTATCGTGTACGAAGCACGTTATTAATTTAAAGGCACCACCACCAACATCACAAGGTGCCAGATAAAGTATCAGAAGGTGTCTGGGCCAAATCACATTGCTGCCATCAATACAGTTAGAAACACAACCATGATTACGGAAAACAATTTCAATAACAACCAAAACACAAATAAATTAGATGTACTTCTCCGAAAAGAGGCACAGGTACTAAAAAAAAAAAAAAAGGTAAAAGTCTTTCTACAAACAGAAGGAAATAAAATCATAAATACTCAACACTGGAAATATTAGTTCTTCTATTTCACAAGTTGAAGAAAGCCAATCTCAGATAGCTCTTTTCTCCAAAGTCAGGTTTCCTTCAGGAGTAGGGTCCCTTTAAAACCACTCAAACTGCTCAAACCAGCACACCGTAGTTCCACAAATCACATTAGTCAAGTTTACATAATCTCCATCATAAAATGACGGCTAATTCTGATTTTCTGAAGTGTATAAAATGTAACGATGTTAATGTATTTATAACAAACTGTACACAGAAAACAAGACAACAATGAGGCAAAAAAACAGAGCTAATTTCGTCACCGTCAGAGACCAGCCCCTTGTTCGTGCATACACTTACAGTGAAACTAGACATGACACAAACATGTTTTTTTCTTTTTTCTTTTGCCAATACAACACAAAAACACAAAGAAAAACGTGGCAGCAGGATGCCTAACAATGAAATCTGCATATTCAGGAGACAAAAAAAAGAATCTCTGTCTGTACTCATCCTAAAGCTGCAAGTCACTAAAAAGAAAGAAAAGTTCATGAGCCATAAAACTGGCCTGTCATCAGGATTTATGCAAAGCAAGATTCGAGTCAAACTTTGGTCCTGAGGCCACTGGCCATCTACAGACGAGGACATTAAGTCTGTAAAAATTGTACAGTTTGCATTTACAAGAAAACATGTAGAATGGGCTCTATTCCTGCCTGTTAATACCATAACCTGGATGAGATGTGCAGTTACAGCCACTGAACTGTTGCTTCTCCTTGACATTCACTAAATCCATCACATTTATAAAACTGGTGAAAAGGCTCTTTTCTAGCTGGTTTAAGAATACTATTCCAGTTCATGCGTGCCTGACGCAGAAGGATGCCATCAAAATGACACTAAAAACACATTATGATCTAACCCTCATGACAAAAATAATAATATATTACATTCTACTTTCTCTACTCTAGACGCATGTATTTAAATAAAGAGTTACATGTCAACTGAAATCACACTGATAGAATGAAAATGTCTTGATCCACATTCTTCCTCATTTGTCCGGCTTTCTAAGAAGGAATAAATAACGTTATTAGGCTTTTTGGGAATCAATAGTGATAGTTGTAACATGACTGGCATTAAGATGCACTGCAATATCTTCACTGTAAACAATGAGGGAGAGGCGGCAGAAGAAAAGCACGGCCTCTGGTGGGACTGTACGGTACCCTCGATGAGAAAAGTGGTCACAAAGAACAGCATCTTAAAGTGCTGATTATACATGTAAGTCTGTCAGTATTTGTTTTATTTCTGCCACCACACTTTCCCAGTTTGTGATGTAATAAATAGTGTTAGCCTGAACACATTTTTGCTTACATACATTACAAAGTCTTTCCTGTACACTGCGGTGGATACGGCAAATGTACTGAATAATGAAAGATTAGTTTCACAGCTGGAGGTGACCATCTTCACTGCACTGACCGAACTACACATTTTCTTTTATAGGTATGATTGTGATAAAGCGACCTAGACGAGACTAATTTATCCAGGCTTTAGGAAAACGTACAACATTACTTTAGCTTTGTAAATAACTAATGTATAATACGCCTACTGAGCATCTGAGCTTCTATATCATATCATTAATGACACCAAAGTCACTTTAAGGTCTATCAGAGACATCTAGAGTGAATTTATTCATATTGTCAGGTCCAAGCTAGCTGCGAAAACACTGAAATAATGAGCACCCATATACATGATAGATCCTCACTGTTCTATTTATTTCTATCGTCCTTCCACTTCTCACTTCTCTGCTTCCTCCCTACTTCTCTAACCCTTTCTAAACTGTCTGGTGAAAATAGTTTCACACCACGTCAACAACGGCTACCTTCAAAATCTTCTGTACGTACCACACTTTGTCAAAACCTTCTTGCCATACCACACACTCTACCCTCCGTGCAACAAAATACACAAAATAAAGTATTAAAGGGAACACTATTCATGGGAACCACTAAACACTTTGGAGAACACTTCAGAAAACAACACAAGAACTGAAAGGTGCTGCTGATAACGTCGCTGACAACTACAGATAAAAACAACAGTTAAATGAATTCCAAGCCTGGTAAGTAATTTTCTCTCCAGAAAGCTGAAAAAAAGGGTCAAACTGACAATTTTTCTCATATTGTTCTCGCCTGGAGTCTCTATTTCATTTATCTTTATTTTCACATAAGTTTTACCAACGGGGCGTCAGTCATTCATTATGTAAGTAAGTTGCTTTACTTGGCCAACCGACTCAGTCAAGAAATTCCAAAACAAATTTACGCTTAATTTATCTGGATCTGACGTTACCTAGTTTGTCTTCATGGTCACAGTAATTTATGTCACACATTCTGCCACTTCTTTTTATAAAGAGACTGGCTCAACAAGGCCAGCACAGCTTTAAAATGTTTGAAGAAGACCAAATCAAGTGTTTATGAGCAGAAAAACATTTAGTGACCAGATACAAGCACATAACGCAGGGCTAATTCACAAATGTTTACCTGCATGTCATTTTTAATATATTTGGACCATTTTTGTCTACATCTACAACTATTCCAGATCTTAACAGTGAAAAATTTACACTGTACTTTAAGAAGGTTAGTATGAGCGAGTTAAATTGCTGCCCGGCTCCTGCAGGCTGACCAGCAGGTCATCAATCTTCTCCATGTTCTGAGAGGCCGACATGCTGCTCTGCACGGATCCAGACTGAGACAGCGACTGGCTGAGCAGAGACTGGATGTGTGCGTCACTCTCTCTTTGGTTCTGACCAGACTGGCTGATTGCTATAATCTGATCTGACAGCGTGTTTCCAGGATTGTTCATCAACTGGCCACAATCTGCAAGGGAGGAACAGAAAAGGGCAAAGTGAGTTTGTAAACAAGAATCATGAGATAGATTCATTTTATATTTTAATTTTATATATATACTTAAGCACTTAAGCAAAGTTCAAATGTGGCTGAAATGGTAAAAGAAAGAAAAAAAACTGCAGCTTGGCTATAAAGTCCTTATCATGATAACAACTAATTCACAAAATATGTATTATGTATGTTTTGGTCATCAGTTTGTGCTAATAATTAAGATATCAAATAATTGATGATTCCTCTGAACGACAAATATTGATTATATTAAAATATCTAAGATCTAGGGAGCCTTTCAAAAGCCATAAAGAAATTTTATTCTATATTTCACTGGACAAAGAAAAACAGGGATAAAGTAAAATGTATAACCATCCAATAAATAAAGAGATAAAATAAAATATGACTTTAAATCTAAATTAAAGCTGCAAGCAGCGTTGGTCGGGCCCTCGCACTCCCACGCATGTCGGGACGTGGCGTATTTCGAGGTGCTACATATGCCTACAAAATTTCATAGATTTCTGTGAAATGGCATGCGAGGGCTAATATTTAAAAAATACTGTAGGGGGCGCTATAGCACATACAGTCCTGATAAGCCTACTGTTTCTTTCAATGAGTCGATGGTGATGTGTGTGCCAATTTTGGTAAATGTTTGAGCTTCCTAAGCTGTCAAAACGGGCTTCCTGTGTCACAGACAAAATATGTTGCCATGACAACAGCGTTGCATGAACACTCAAAAGCTTCACATAGCATGGACAATACCTCAAGACTCAGGAGAGCAATTTTAAGGATTCTATCACAAAGTTTGGAGCAATTGTAACTGCAAATGTACGTCCTGTTACCAATAGGTGGCGCT
>OMNN01099225.1:0-33655 GCA_900302755.1 Chromis chromis | reverse complement strand
GGGTTCTTTAAAACATCAGTATACACCGATGAGGCATAACATTATAACCATCTGCCTAACATTGTGTTGGCCCCCCTTATGTGGTCAAAAATGGGCATGGACAAGAGGACCTCTCAGGGTGTCTTATGGCGTCTGGCACCAGGACGTTGGCAGTGGATCCTTTGGGTACTCTGGCTTGTGCAGTGGGGCCTCTGTCAATCCAACTTGTTCCACTGCATCCTGTTGATGCTTGATCAGAATGGGGTCTAGGAAGTTTGGAGGTCAAATCAACATCTTGGGCCATTGTCATGTTCCTCAAGATGTTCCTGATTGTTGATGTTTTGCCATGTGGTGGGGTGCATTTTCCTGTGGGGGTAGGCCAGTGACATTTGGGATTTCCATTTGCATGAGGGAGTGTGCTTGTTCTGGGACAATGTTTATTTGGGTGTCTAAGTCTCATCAACACGGATGTTAAAATCCAAGGTTTTCCAGCAGAACACCACATAGTACCAATATGATCAATGTTATTCACTTCACCTGTCAGTGGTCATAATGTTGTGGCTGATCAGTGTATGTCACCCCCTAAAAGGTTAAGTTATATGTTATGTTAAGTTATAAGTTATATGTTTTGAGGTCAATACTTAATTCAGTCCTTATTAACACTTTCACTCTTTACTTCTCAATATGTATGTATTTTTTTCCTAGTCCCATACAGTGTGCCATGTTTTTGTAACTTTCTCCACATATTTCTAAATGTATTCTCATTTGTTCTCAAATAGACATTACTTACAATTGTTTAAGATTGTATTAGTGTCATCCTTCAAAAAGTCTTTTATTTTAGCACATTCCTAACAATGAAGGAGCACACTGAGACTCAAAACATCAAAAATGTCAAGATCAGTGTTGTTATAATATTTCTTTAGTTAAACAGTAGTTACATAAGCCTAGTTTAGATCCTTGTAATGTTTTGGTAGAACAAGTTAGGAAGTTATAGATTCATACAGTTAGACCTCTGTGATGATCTAGATGAGCTTGTAGATGTGTGGATTAATCCATTTATTATATTTTTAAAGTAAGCTGAAGTCTGTTATTAATATTAGGAGCTCATGTAAGAGATGCTCTTTTTATTGATGTGTTTTTTATTATGGATTTGTAGCAGATTCTTGTGTGTTCCCTAGTGACGCCACACCAAGATGCTACGTTTCTCTACACGGAGCCGCTGGGCAGAGTCATGGGGCTGTGGATTGCCCTGGAAGACGCTACTGTTAACAACGGCTGTCTGTGGTTCATCCCAGGGTCACAAAACAGTAAGTAGTAGATAGCGAATGTGTCATCCAGACACCTTTTATTGCTCCATCAAACTACATGTGATGATAAATATATCCTCTCCTCCTCCTAGGTGGTATTTCCCGTCGTATGGTTCGCACCCCGAAGGGCACCTATCCTCTGACAGACTTCACCGGTAGAGAGCAGACGTATGATGATGACAAGTTTGTCCCCACGCCGGTTAAAAAAGGTACTTTGCATGTGTTGTTAAATTTACATTGGCTATTGACTGGTGAGGGAAGAATTTGAATATTGAGGCACTTTGTGATTTAGGATGTTTTTATAAAATATCCAGTGATGTGTAGAAACACAGGGGTTTGTTGTGGATTCAGAGGGGTGTTTCTTTTGGTACAGTATGTAAATAATATTCCTAATGTGCATTGTGTAGTGATGAAACAAACAGTCATTTAAGGGAACATTCTAGGAAATGTGCTTATTTTCTTTCCTACTGAGAGTGCAGGACTGATTCTTCACTGGGTGCACTCTGCCCCCGCACAACAACATTCCTCCACATATGACCATGTTAAACCACAAAATCACATTTTTATGCTTCATTGTAAACAGCCTTCATGCAAAGCTAAATTACTGTACGGACATAAGAGAGGCATCAAACCTCTAATCCACCCCTCTGCCAAAAAGCTATCAAATGTCTCTCCTAAAGTGGTTTCAGCTTCTAAAACGTGAGATTAAAGATTAATCAGAAAAAACTGTCAGATTATTTGGCCACAAAAACAGCATTAGTGCTGGATTACCAAAGACACCAGTGTATGCCAGCTTTTGTACATCCTCAACCGTCATCCATCTCTCTGTGTTCAGGTGGTGTCGTACTGATCCACGGGGAGGTGGTACATAGAAGCGCTGAAAACATCTCCGAAAACTCTCGCCATGTCTACACCTTCCACATCATGGAGGCCCAGGAGACCCGCTGGAGCCCCGACAACTGGTGAGAGCTTATTAGAGCTGCGAGGGTTTGTTTTGTTTCTTTTATTTCTGTTATTTGTTAATCAGGTGTTTCTGGCAGATGGTTGCCCCCAGCAGCACACAGAGGGATGAATGAAATGTCTGGAGATATTAAAGGGAGACTATTCTTGAAGCAACGTGCATAATGATGCAGTTGTGCTGCAAGATGCACCAAATGTAATATTTGCAGCTCAGATCTTTCTATACCACCAAGTGTGTGTTTGCGTACTACATATCTGGTATCAGTTTGAACTTCTTACTGTGTTTTTGGGAATCATTTCCTATATTTATGTGCAGCTTCATGTAGCAAAGTCATGACAGACATTTTGACTTGTCACAGTAGGACAAGGACAGCTGCCTCTCATAACATTATTGCAGTTCTGTTCTATTTAAGTGTCCCAGCGTTTAGTTTCATTACTTACACTTGTGCTTCTCCTATTGTGACCTGTCAAAATGTCTCCTGTTATAAAGGTCTGTTTATTATATCATCTACTCCATATGAAGTACCTGTGTGTAAGCATGAATTTCCTGTTATGTATCATTCTAAAGTTTATGTGTTCATAAGCATCACAACAGAGTCAGAGACACAAATATATGAAGACAGTCTTCCTCTTACAGATGGAAAGTTGAATTTATCAGTAATCAAACACACTGCCTTACCTTGTCTGGTATGGGTAATGCTAGCTGATATCAGGAAACTTTAGATATTACTGTGCAGCTAAATATAAAGCCCCTTTCAGACATGCATTCCTTTTAAGCTGACGTCATCTGAATAGGTCAGCTCCATGTCTCAATGAACACCCTGCTCACTTTTCTATTAGAAATCCAAGGTCAGACCCTGTAACGTTTCTGTATCACTTTCAACGTGGCCCAAGCCTGAACTGCAGGCCTTACTGCATGCATTGACGGATAAGTATACACAAGTGGTGCACTTGAAGGTCTGTGAAGCGTTTTGGGCTGATTTCAGCACCGATATTTGACCTAAAACATCACAGAGAACGTAAAAGACAGTTTGTTGCCTAAATCACAAAACACCTGCCTCATGCACTTTGCCCTACAATTTCATATCTGTTTCAAGCTGAAATGTCAATAAAAAACAAACAAACTTCACTGTAATGAAGACGGAACAGGTCAGATTAATAAGACCCACCAATAATGAATGTAATCCCAATTTTTGCTGAAGCCTAACAGGAGCTGAGCTTCAGTTCTTGCTCCCAGCTGTTTGTAGGACTCTTTCCTCTGAGTTTATTAAATATCTGCATGATCAAACAGCAGCAAGATCCATATGAGCGTCTGCAAAGTGAGAGATTTGCAAGTTTTTCTGCACAAATAATCCCTGACATGCAGACAGGATCAATCAGGATCTAACAGCAGGTCACACTGTTTGCTTTTCTTTCATCAGAGTTCATAAGCAGCAGTTAAATCATTTGTTACATAGTGTCTTTAGTTTTTTTGTTTATTAGTGTATTATTATGCATTTTGTCTCTTGACATACTGTTCAGTCTCATGCATGACGAATATCACATGCATACCATGGCTGTCTCTGTCACTGTGGTGGGTTTGTCTGAATGAAGCTCTGAGGAACATTAACACAAAGGAGATCTTTGTCTGAACTACAGAATACCGTCACTTTAACAAATTGATGGAGCCAGAACAGTTATGTGTCCCATGTATGAAATGTGCTTTTTGTAAGAAGAGCTGCTCTACTTGTGGTTACACTTTTCTGGTGTGCTACAGAGAAAGGTTTAAGTGAGTAAACCAATGTGAACACACTGAAACATGTTTGTTTTCTGCATGAAACCCCTTTTTATTCACTCAGTCAGATCACCTCATGACAACTTGTCTTTAAATCATCTGACTAAGTAAAATCTGGGGTATGAGGGGGAATTCAACATGTCATTATTCTGGAACTCCCACTTTTGGCTACCGTGATGTAAGACTGCATAACTTGTGTTGCAAACAGCTTTAGCAAGATACCAGCATGTACTGTAGCATCACATTTATGGCTCAATAGTAAATAACTAAAACGTTGTGTAATAGCAGGGAAGAGTCATTAAACTGAATCAGTAATATGGCTGAACACGTTTGTTAAATTATCTAATTGAGATTGTGATATGATTTGTGTGATATTTTTTTAAGAAGTCAAGCTTCAGTTCAATATTCACTGTGTGTAATAGATTTAAAACATGATGGAGGATTACCACAAGAGATCTCAATATAAAAATGTGATTGTTACACAAAGACGACACAATCAATTTGTTAAACTAACAGTTTAAACCCGGGGTGAGCCGTGCTGTTAAATGTACGAGGTGTGGCCATTAAATATACAGAATGGGCTTATGTCATTTGAATCGCAGTGTGTATGTCTGAACCACATACTGTACATTGATCAAGAGGCAAACATCAACAACCCCTGAATGTTTCTTTCTGTTAAAATTAAATTGAATTATAGCATTTAGTGTTATTATTTAATAGCCATACCTCATGTCTCCTTAATTGCTGTCTTTGTAATTTGCTAATCGCATTCAAAATTTCAGCCCTACTTAGTAAAACAGAGTCTGTTCATTTCAAAAGTTCCACCTTTTAACTGACCCTTCGTATTTTCATGTCTCCTTAAAGGTTGCAACCCACTGAAGAGCTCCCGTTCCCACCTCTCTACACTAAATGAAGGACGCCTTTGGCCTTCAGTACTGCTCAGGATACTTTTCCAATAAGGGACCAACGTGTATGAACAGTTTTATCCATAGAAAATGTGAACACAGTTTTATGACCTGTATGTAGCCTGAGCCAGAATTACTTTCAAAATAGTGGATTTATAGTGGAAAATTTAGATTTTCATAGAACAAATCTGTGTTTTTAATGAGACTTAAATGAAGATTTCATTGAAATAAACATTTTTCAACTTTTTGATCAACTTCCCACAGACGCCCCACAACACAACTGATATTTAGATCCACTTTTATTAAGCATCTCCTCTTCCACATCATCCAGCCTTATTCTTGTCCAATTTTTCAAATCTGTGTCTAAATGAGATGGCAGATTCCTACTTTTTTTAAATTGTTTTTACAGACAACAGTAAGCATTTCTGTTTTCAAGTATGTTCATTTTAAGACGCAACTCAAATGAAAAACAAGCAAACCTCATGTACGCATGATGTATAATCCGCAAAACCTCTTACGTTAGCTGTGAAATCAAACTGAGGGAGCAGAAGGTTTAACGCTTGTCTCGTCAAAGTACAGTCAGCCAGTCACACAGGTCCCTCTTCTCGATTCTCAAAGGAGCATTAAACAAATGGACAACAAATAGGAGGCATTTCAGCTTTATCTTTTCTCCTCTGATAAACTCAACATGCAGTATTACATTTTTTAAAAATGTAAGGAGGATGGCAAAAACAACATACTAGCAGGATCATGCTAATAAACTGTAATCACAACATAAAAAAACACCAAGAAACTTGTACGGATGAACATTAAATAATTCAATTGTGCTGCAAACAAGGTTCAGGTTCTAAAATGTCGCATTCATCTCAGGAAGATGACACCAAACGTGATGACATTGAGGATATTTTTCCATAAAGCATTTCAAATAATAATTTGGGATGGAAAGAAATCACTAAAAAGTGAGGGCCCCTGTTTATCAGTTGGGCCCGAAGCATATCTACAGAGTCCAAAAATATGCACGGTTTGAAGGCTCAGTGTCACAAGGAAATGTATATATTAAGTTTACTTCTAACGGGGTCCCATCAAACCACCGACATACTAAGCAAAGTCGATTTATCAAACAAAAATATACCGTAGGATACCTGCATATACGTTACAGTACTTGATTTCACATTAGTGTCATGCAGGAGCATAGTGAGTTTCTGCCATATTTAAGTATAAATCAGCCCTTGTAAAGAAGAGTTGAGGGGCTGCCATGCTTTCATCTACGGCTTCTACAATAGTAAGTCATACGTGATAGAAAATATACTTCTTAAGGCAAATATTTTCAGCAGTAAGTCTTTCGTATTGCCATCAGGGCAGGGAGGCAAAATAATAATCTAAGAATGGAGGGCTTGCTTAAGAAAGAAATGTATCAATAAGATAACTTTAAATAATGTTCTTCAAAAGGCAATACAAAGGCATGTAACCATTTGCAGATTAGGAAACTAATCCTCACTGATGATCAAAACGTGGTGCCCACAGGTCCAGAATTCTGGACATGTTTAAAGGACATTTTCTCACTTTGCTAAACTGAATCTCCCGTTGCATAATTTAGGAGTTGTTGGTGTCAGCGGTGAAAGCATACACCAACGCTGTCACTAAGCTCAAAGAATATTTAGCAACTCTTCCTCACATTTCTCAGCAACTTACACTAAAAATGTCTCATTCCTCATTCCAGAGCAACTGATACTGAGATGACTCGTGATCTGAAGACAACAGACTCTAACGCCATGCTAACATTACGTCTGCTGCAGAGTAAAGTCAGGAGCAGATTTGTTTTTAGTGTCACACTGGTTTTCTGACATAAGTACCAGGCCTGTTGGCTTTTAACTAGCTGACTCTTGTGCGAGTAAAAACTTCCATTTGTGATCAAGTCCACTGGATCCTAAAGAGACTTCTGTTACTTCTACTACAGTTTTTTTTTTTTTTCAAACATTTTTTCCAACTTCAGCATTTTTGCTTGCCCACCAGAAAGAGCTGAGAACAGGGGGAGGGATGTGTTTGTTTGTGCCATCTGTCCATTCAGAGCAACAGCAGGATGAAGAGGTAGAGTGGGAGCAGGAGGTTGTCTATTTGGGAGGTGTAGGCTTCCAGCATGGCTACCAGAGTGATGGAGCCAACAATCCATGAGTAGGTAGAGTTCAGGTTGATGCTCCCATCGAAGATGAGAAACATGGCCACGGCGATGATCTGGGCAAACACCGACGTTGCAGTCCCCTCCATGGTTTTCTTAGTGCCGGGCCAGCGGATCTCCCCCATGGTGCTGCCAAACACAGATGCCACAGTGTCTCCAACCCCCACAGCGAGCACACCTGCATAGGGCACCAGGCCACCTGCACCAGGGAGGATCCCCTTCGGTGCACAGGGCCCAGGAAACAGCCATATGGGCAGAGACATGCCCAGCAGCAGGTAAATGTGGGTGAGGATGAGTGGCCCAGAGTCCCGCTCATCCAGGAACAAGGTGAGCAGCTGCCTGAGCAGCTGACCGAGAGGCCTGATTCTAAAGTAACGCACGTATTCTAGGAACAAGAAAATTGCCAAACAACCCACAGAGGCCACATGGAGCAGCTGCCTGTCATATATCAGCCCTGGAACATAAGTGGCCACTACAATCAGATGGAAGTACTTCCTGACAACAGTCGAGGCCTGGTGCTTCTTGGAGCCCGACTGGCGCTGATAGTTCTGATGTAACACAACAAAAGTGGCCACGACAGCCAGGAACACCCAGTACCCCAACAGACAGAGTCTTCTGTCGTTGAACGTGATGAAGTCCAACAGCCACATGAGGGGGTGCCGGCCGATGAACAAAGAAAGCCACGGCATCAGGATCCCCAGACCCAGAACTGCTGTCATCATATGAAAGAAAAGCGACGACACCCAAGTCTCAGACTCCATGAAGCAGAAGAGCAGTGCAAAGAAAACACCCAGCAGCAGTGAACCAACCACGACAACCGGCAGGAAATAGTTGACTGGATCGCCTTTCACCTCTGCCAGGTTCAGGGAGCGCTTGATGAGCTGGTTCACAATGAAGCTGATTCCACCAACGATGAGGAGCGCCTCTCCAGGCGTGAAGCAGCGCGGCAGCAAGTAAAGCACAATCAGGCTGAGATAGACGAAGATCAACAGGACCTCTAAGACCTCGATGACCTCAGACACCGTCAGCGTCTGTTTTGTTGTGTAGAGAATCGCACTACCGGCCATTCCTGCAATCACACAGGTGTTGGTGGGGACGGGTCTGGTGATTCCCAGCGCAATCAGGGAGAGAAACAGAGCCAGCATCATGCCTGTGATGGTCATCACCATGGAGAAGCGCTCAAAGTAGACATTTCCTGAGGCGGAGCACTTCTCTTTCAGCGCCAGGCCCAATAAAGGCATCACCATGGAGGCTGGAACGATGCCGCTGTTTGCTGCTGGACGAAACTGGAACACGGCGCCACCCGACCTGAGCAGACGGTCCCATTTGTGCTGCACGTAGAAAGCCTGAATGACGAGGGCAATGCTGCACCAGGAGTGCTGGTTCCACACCGCCATGTGGACACACAGCACCACCGCCAGAACTACAGTGGACTCCACGTACACTGGGTTGATATGCATGGCTGCAGGGTGGGGGCTCACAGGGAGGGAGGGAGGGAGGTGGAGGAGGATGGATCTGAACAGATGGTCTGCAACAATGAAGGCCTTCTTCTGTCAGTTCCTCTCTCTGGCACACTTCATCATTTGGCAGGTACTTTTCCCTTGCTGTGGATGTCTAGAAAAAAAAATGGGGAAAGTCAGGTTACCATTCATGTGGAAATACACAATTCAGCACAAAACAGAACAACAAATAACAATTATGGATGCACAGTATATCGCTATGTGAATATGTGCACTATTCTCACCGCAAGAAGTGCACAAACACATCATGCTACAACCTTTTTCCTCACACGGTTCTCATTTTTGATGACTAATCTACAAGAGAAATCTGTCTGATGGAGCATAGTTTACTCTTATTTAAAGGTTCTTGGATACACTGAGTATTTTTAGCTTAAGTTACAAGACACAGTGTTTGTTGACATCCATGCTCCACATGTGCACATAGAGAAACACTGAAAAGGAAGATTTGGTTGCAAAAAGGAACACAGCAGCTACAGAGAGAATGAAGCTAGCCAAAAACATTGTTGTCACTACAGGAGGCAACACGACTAGTTGGTTTGACGATTTTAAATCAGCACCACAAAACTCTGCATGAATGCCATTAAAAGCAAACAAACAAAACACTATTTTGAACGCCTTTGCCAGTTACCCTATATTCTAAACTGTTTTTTTTTTCATTCTTTTTGATGCAGAGACACTCCCCTACAAAATTATCTCAGTCATGTACCCTTCCAATTAAAGGTATTCAAGTCATCTGGTTAAAAATCCTGTATTTTATCATTTTTAGAATAGATTTTTATTGTAGATTTCTCTATATATACAGGACATACAGAGGAACCAAAAAGGCGTTTCTCTCTCACCTTTGTGTTGGTGCCATACATTAAAACAAGGATCAAACTACAGTATAAATACAATAAAGTATATAAAAATCAGCCTATGTACAGTGGTGGTACTGCAAAACAGTGAGAGCTTATTGAGGTGATGGTAGTGCAAATATGGTAGCAGCAATGTACAGTAGTGCAAATGGTTCAGTAGTGCAGTGGTTTGCAGTTACATATCAGTTTGTCATGTTTTTTTCAATATCCTGCAGCCCTACTAAAAATTCCCAGGCATTCCTGAACTCAGCACTGTATCATTTTTCAGGCTGAGTCATTTTTGCTTGTTCTAACTCTGAACCTTGGTCCTGCTTTATCTGCCTCCTACACTGAACTATGGCCACACTGAACATTCACCCAGTCAGTGTGGAATTCGCACAACTATCTGAACACGTGTATGAAGCCCAGGAGAAACGCATGTTCTTTCCACATCAGCTGCAACCTTTTGTTCCTGTGGGGGTTGAAGGTTGGACTGACCATCCAGTGGCCTGCATCTACTGTGGATGAGGAGTTTAACACTCGAATCAATTAAAAGACAGATTAAAAAAAGACTCGATTCATTTCCGACATGCAGTCATTACTGCTGATACAGCCCGATGCGGAGAGCCAACCCTCACTGAAGGGAGGCGAGGATGCTGCAACCTCGGACAGCATCAAGCTAACAGCGAAATGCAGCTGAGAGTTAGCACAACGACACTGAGCTCAAACAGCTGGCGGTGCGGAAATAAAACGAGGGCTGACACACATCAGAGTACGTACCACATAAGTGCAGAGTTGTCTGGACGAAGCGGTGCTGAGATTTGAATCGCTGCCGTCCTTTCTGGACTCAGTTCTTTCCTTTGTCAGCTGTCGCTCCTCTCACACCCAGTAGGAAGGGGCCATGTTTGACAGCCGGGTCACGTGGTGCGCTCGTAAAAATAACTCTTAAAGGCGAGTTTCTTCATTGTTTATTCTTATATTAAATTAATGGTCGAATTATTATGAGAAGTCATATACCATAAATGATAATTATAATTATAATTAATATCAAATTAAACGAGTAAACATTTCAATATAACAATAATGATAAATAATTACAATATTATTAATAATGCAAACAAGTACTGTACGAGTAAATTAAATATTAAGGTTAAAACCCTACAGTATTATGTACTATTTAAATGTCTCATAATAAGATAAATATATAATACATTACAAAAATTGCCTAACCAAATTAAATATTAAGGTTAAGGTCCTAAAGTGTTTTTTATTATTTAAATGTACCCGAGGTAATTAAATATTACGGTTGGGACCCTACAATATTATATAAAACATAGAATATATTATAAAATACAAATTTACCTGAGTAAATTAAATATTAAGGGTAAGACCCTACAGTAATATGTACTATTTAAATTCCTCATATTAAAGTAAACACTGTGGTTAAGATCATATAATAATGCTTTTTTTAATTGCCCGACTTAATTAAATATTGAGGTTGAGACTCTTCTGTATTGTTTATTATGTAAATTTACCTGACTAGATTAAATGTGAAGTTTAAAACCTTACAGTATTATTTATCATGTAAATTGACCTTAGTTGTCAGATAATGCAGTTAAGAGCCTACAATATTATATAAAACACAAACTGACCTGACTAAATTAGATATGGAGGTTAATGATTTACAATAATATATTATATAACAAATTAACTGTCTAACTGCAAAATTAAGCTTAGCACCCTAGAAAAATGACACACTGAAAACCCAGAAAATCATAAGAATCCTGATGAGCAGCATATTGGTGAAAAACTTATTTTTGATAGGAACAACAAACACGAGACAGGCCGGGGGGGACCAGTAACTGCTGATCAGACTTGTGCAGCTCCAGAGACAGAAAGACAGAAAGAGGACACAAAGTTAATAACATGCAGTAGTACATAGAAATGCATTGGAGGAAATGACAACCTCAAACAACTATTTGCAATATTGCTAAAGTCATAAGTAAATCCCACATTGAACAATACACAAAAAACATACTGGAATATTTAATCAGAAGAAAAGACAGAAGTGTATTATTTTAAGTTTTGCTTAAAATGTGTGGAACATTTTAGAGAAGGATGTGGACGCCAATATTTTTGCTCCAGTAGATGGCAGTATAGTAGAATTGGAATGCCAACTATCTCACGAAGAAGAGCACAACGGTATCAACGAAGAAGAAGGTGCCTACGGCAGCAATGACGAGCCACCACAACAGCCAATCATATGGCAGAAGCGAAGATGGCGGAATCGGAGATCAGCGTCAGGTAGAATCATAGCAACAAACTTTATCTAACGTTTACATTGTTTTAGTCACTTTTAAAGCATTTGTCAGCGAGTAACCACTTCTACGCAATGTGCCTGTTTGTTAGGTCTTTGGAACAGTCACATTTACATTTGGAGGCTTGTCTTTTACTCTGTTAGCACCACGCTAACTTAGCTTAGCAAGTGCTAACAGCTAAACATTTGAATGGCTTTTCAGCAGCGCGGTGTGCCAGCCGCATGTCAACAACAGCATGACACCTACGTGAACTCTTTAGGGTTAGTTAGTCAAATAAATCTGGGTATTGGATTAAAGACACCTTGTTTATGTCGAGATAAAGTGCTTCTCAGTTAGCTCCAAAAACCGCAGTGACTCGTCACTGGTTGGTTAGTTGGTAATAATGGAGAAGCTAACGCTACTGTTGGGACATGGACAGGACTATTGCTAAGTTAGCTAAAATTATTTGTATGAGAAATATCTCACGCATTTGCGCTGTTTGACCTAAAAGCTGACACTAACTCGGCATTCAGCCTGTTATTAATTACATTAGCTAATTTCTCACAGCTTGTTAATTTAAAGTAACACTCTAATATATCCAATAAATGATAAACAACGGAGGTCTAACAGTAAAGAGGTGGTTTAAAATTATATATAAATCTCAAATTTATAAATGTTTGAATCGGTGTTACAAAGTGCACGGCAACACAATCCAGTTAATCATGCTAAGTTTCAACGCATCTGTATGTATAAGGTTCATTAGTCTTAAAGTTTCAGTGACAACAACTGTGTGTATATCTATCGGCAGTCTGTCCGTCTAGCTATCTGTCTACACACAAATTGATTTGTTGGGTTTTCCATGTATCATTTTGTACGGTCTTAATTTTAAAATTTGTCATGTTTATGGTCATAAATACAGTATGTACAAACATGTTTTTTTTATGTATATGATATTATGGGGTCTTAACTGCAATAATTAACTTAAATTTACAGGTACATTTACATAATAAATACCATGGTAAAGTCTTAACCTTAATATCAGTCTACTATAGGTTCATAATGACAGTCTTATTTCTCTACTGCATAGCACTTTAGCTCAACGGCTGTTGCTTTAAATGACCCATATAAATAAATAACGGTGACTAAAGTCAAATTTTTGCATTGTCTTCTTGTTTATCTTTATCTAATGGATGTTGTGTTGCCTTCTGGGCACCCTTGTTTTTAACAGTGCTATATAAATTATGTTATTATTAATAATTAAGAAATTTATGCAGACAAGAAACTGTAGTTGTTTCTTTTTGGTTTAACTTGACAAATCAAGATATTTTATTAGAGATCTTAAAAGATTTGCTTCTACATTATATGGCACACAACCAGTATGGCATAGGAAAATCCCTGACAGTCAACTGATTAATATCTTGTTAATGTATAACATCATATTGGCCACCTCCAATCTGTTTATAGGAGAAAATTGTGCTTTCACACACAATAAACTGATATGTTTGGATGCATACTGCTGTGTATTAACACAGCACAGTGTACACATGTTAATGCCAATTATCACTTTGCTAAAATATACCCATTCTTCTCTTAGAAGCTGTCGAGAATTATGGACCATATTGCTGGGGAGGTCTGCATTAAGAGAGCCGGTATGTCTGCTTGCCGCTTGTTGTCCTGCTCTGTATATGTAGACATATGCAGGACTGTTGTTCCACAGCAAGCTAATTAATCTATTAGTCGTTTTCTTATACCTCTATAGAAAATAATTGTCTCTTTTGTTATGTTTGATGGCCACAGGCTCAGATAGATGTGGAGCTTGACAGACATTGGGACAGACTGCATCAAGGTCTCAGTTACTACAAACCACCCAGGTAAAGTTACAGCTATTTTTTTTTACATTATATACACTGTTATTTATAACTGATAAAGTAATTGTCAGCATTGCCTGTTTTAGCTCCTCCTCTGCTGGAAAAGTGAAGGAGAACAAAGATGTTGCACAACCACTGAAGGACTTTGGTCTGAGGATCAGTAAACTATTGGTAAGAATTAAAAATGTTTATTTTTTTTCTGTAAAATATGTGATTTGCTGTCTTCAGTTGGTGGTGGTGAATGTCATGATGATGTGATAATGAATTATTCTTTTGATACTGTTACAGAGCCTTGATGAGCAGCAGAGTGTGCAGCTTTTACAGTGCTACCTACAGGAAGACTACAGAGGAACTCGTGATTCATTAAAGGTGTCTGTCATCACTCATATTGTTTCCTTTTTTTTCCAATTTTGACAGAATCTGTGTCTGAAATCCTGTGCAGCATTTTTCAAGTTATTTATCAAGTTATCAGTGAGAATCTGTTTTGTGAATGGGATTTAATACTGCAAAAGGAACAAAATTGCAAAGTTTTTAAAAAGATATAAAGAAATACATTCAAACATTGGATAACAGAGTCTTCTATACAGGTTGTTCTCAAGGATGAGCGCCAAAGCCAGGCTCTACTGCTAAAGGTCAGTGCAGAGATCTGCTACCCTTTACGTTTACTAATTACTAATCAGCATGACAGTTACACATTCCATATTTAATCCAGTAAGTGTGAGTGCTTGTCATTTCTTTCACAGATTGCTGACTATTACTATGAGGAGCGCATGTGTCTGCTCAGATGTGTTCTCCTCCTGCTGACATACTTTCAGGATGAGCGGCATCCCTACAGGGTGAGAAGCAGCTGCACTTGTATTACATCAGATAATTGAAAAACACAGCTTTAATATTAATCAATTAAAGCGTTTCTTGCTAAGAATTGTTTAATTTGTTGTTGCCTCTGTAACGTAACCTCGGGTGTGTTTGTTTTTTGTTAAGGCTGAGTACAGTAACTGTGTTAATAAGCTGGAGAAGGACCTGGTGAGCAAATACCAGTCACAGTTTGAAAATCTCTTCAAGGCAGAGGCACCAACATGGGAAACTCACGGAAACCTCATGGTGATAACATAAGCTTGTTTCATATTTGGATAATATACTGTATATTATACCCTTTTACTCACATTTTTACTGTTTGACTTGGAGGTCATAACTGCCTGTGTTTTGTTTGCATTGTTATTGTTTTTTAGACGGAGAGGCAGGTGTCACGATGGTTCCTGCAGTGTCTGAGAGAACAGTCTCTGCTGCTGGAGATCATCTTTTTGTATTATGCTTATTTTGAGATGAGCTCATCTGACTTGCTGAGTTTTACCAAAATGTTCAAAGAACAAGGCTTCGGTTTGCGACAGACCAACAGACACCTTGTAGATAAGAGCATGGATGCGCTGGTCGACCGAATTGGGTAAGTGCACTTTAGAAACTTTGTGTTTATGTATCATTCATATGCTTTAAATGAGTCAGCATCTTGTGACCAAGATCAGACTGTGGGCAAACTATCATTACCATTTCTGTATCTCAATATCCTGTTGGCATATATATATATATATACTGAATAAATACATCTCTAATAAGCATTTATTGGCATATATCACAAATATTGCATCATCTTTCATTTCTTCTGTCATCTTTAATGAATCGTATGTTTTCTCTGGCCTGCAGATACTTGAGCTCTCTCATCTTGGTTGTAGGGATGGACATAGACTTCCTGCACAAGTGTGCTTTGGAGGATTGTACAGAACAGCACCAGTTCTCTAGTGCTCCTGTCGTCATTAAGGTTTGATTTGAGTCTCTGAATGAATGAGACGTTTGCAATATTAATGTGCATCTGCACAGTCTGTGCAGTGTGACAAACCCAAAACAGTTAAATAGGTCATGCTAAAACTGTCTAGAGCTGCAGAATTGAGTAAAACAGCAATCCCAATGTCTTCTGAAACAACTCCACAATTCCCCAGTCTAGCATTTATTCACACAAATTATGCAACGTTGAGAGAATCGGTTTAAGCTCTCATAATAAATCCTTCAGCCGTCTGAACCTGTATATTTTCACTGCATTTTCCAGGAGATGGATCAGCTGCTGCTGACATTCGGTGACATCCCTCATCATGGTCCAGTGCTGTTGGCATGGGTCCTGCTGAGACACACTCTGAGACCAGATGAGTCCAGCCCTGTGATCAGGAGGATAGGCAACACAGCCCTGCAGCTGGAGGTGTTCAAGTACCTCTCAACCATGCTGAAAGGCCTTGGAGTCTCAGGGAATAATGTAAGATGCATAGATGCACACTTAGGTCATATGGGATGCAAAGATGTAAAGAATTCTAGGTACAAGAATCACTTTGAATTAGAGAAAAATAGTCTGTTTTAATGATTATAGTCTTGTTACAGCTCTTAAAAACATTTCAGTTTTGGACAGCCTGCCTCCATTACCTAAATTTATATCCTGCTGCTACACACCTCGAACGCAACATCAACTCAAGAAAATAGCATGCTTTCACAAGGTCATAACCCCCAATAATCAAATGCCATAGGGCAGCAGTAAAGTTGGTTCCTGGTGCTTCTGTTGTTCTCCAACTGGTAGTAAAATGCAATAACATTGTGCCTCAGATCCAAATCAGTCTCTAATGAGATGGTTAGAATGAAAACCTTCTGCCAGACGGGAAACGTATTGTACTCTGTATAAATTTTATAGTCAGGATCTAAGTTAAATCAGATTTCAGGTTTCATAATCATGCCCTTGTAATTGTGGTTTGTATCTGCAGCACAGCCGAGCATTAAAGTGAAAACACGGCACTGAGACAATATATTATTATGCAGACTTTTGAGCAGCTCCTGGCAAGAACATAGAAAATTAAAAATTTGTCTCCGTTTGATCTCTCACTTGAACAGGTTTCACCATCAAACATTAATTATTTTTTTATGAGACTCAAAAATAAGCTTGTATATACGAGAAAGTACCAACATATGCTCCCAGATTGGTAATTGTTATTCTTACACTGCAGTAATTTTTCACGTCTTTTATCGCTTTATCTCTCCAGTGTACAGCAAGCACAGCAAAAATGTGTATCTACGGCCTCCTCTCATTTGTGATCACTTCTTTTGAAGAAGAAAGCCTGCAGGTACGCGCCTTGATTTTACATCTCTATGTCCTCACATCCATATTAGTGACGTGGTGGTAACTTGCCTTGTGTTGGATATTACAGACTGATGGAGTGGCGACGCAGTGCTCCCACCTGATCGATGCTGCCTGTGAGGTCCTCTCTGCTCCAAGTCTAGCTGAAGTCTTTTGGGAAATGGTGAGAAAACACAAAAGAGATGGTTCTTTAGAGTAAGAATGGAATAAAACAACACAAAAGGTAACTCTTGATAATGTTTTGTGTTTTTCTGATTTTTAATCCAGAAGCCAAACATGGGACTGGGAATGATCCTGGACAGTGCAGTTGGGATGTTCCCTCATAAGATCGGACCGCTGTTGCAGCTTCTAACTGCTCTTCTGTCAAACAAGTCGACGGTTAAAAAAGTAAGTTTCACACATGCACGGACATGTTCATGATCAGCTTTATCTTATGTAAACGGTTTTACTTCTGTGTGACAGGTGTACAACTTTTTGGATAAGATGTCCTTCTACACACAAGTTTACAAACACAAGCCCAATGACATCATCTCCAAAGATGACGAGACGCTTTGGAGGAGACAAACTCCAAAACTCCTCTACCCTCTGGGTTAGTTTGTTATTACTCTAAGATCTGAATATAGGTAGAAAGCTTCATGTGACAAAGATTTTCTGAAGGCCTGGTGAACTTATGTTGCATATTTTTATTTATTCCATGACTCTCTCATGCGACATGCCTGAATTCCAACATTTCATCTCAACCAACAGGAACGGGGCAGACTAACCTGTGGATGCCACAGGGAGTGCTGGGCCAGGTGATGACTGGAGGTGAGCAGGGCTACGTGGTGCGCTGGGACCACTCCTACAGCTCCTGGACTCTCTTCACCTGCGAGGTGGAGATGCTGCTCCACGTTGTTTCAACCGCAGGTACACACCTGGTCATTTGTATAGTATCTAATGGAAAATCAGATAACACTGTTGATACAATATTTTTTATTTATTTTGCATTGTCAACAGTTCTCATGAAAAGAGTAGTTTCACAGTTATATACAATATATAGTTAGTTTATGGCAGCAGGACGCTGCAGATGTGGGATTGACTCATTAAACACAGTGTCTATATTCATTGGGATGAAGGAACAACAATGTGGCTTAGTGATGTGTTTTTGAGTGTGAGTCCTTTGACAACAACGGAAGACTTTGGTAGTTTTTTGACAGTATTTATCATTTGGGTCAGTTCAACCTTGTGTTTTTTTCCTTTCATTGGATTTGTTGACAAGAACGAAGAATAGCATAAAATACAATCAGACCTATATAAATAACAAAAACAAGCAGATGTTTGACATTTTATTGTTTCAGCTTCAAAATGATTAATTTGTCTCTGTTTGTGTGGCTTTCCTTCTGTAGATGTTATAGCTCACTGTGCACGTGTGAAGCCCATCCTGGATCTGGTCCATAAGATCATAAGCACAGATTGGACTGTGTCGGATTGTCTGTTACCTCTAACGTCACGCATCTACATGTTGCTGCAGAGGTAATTTAACTTTATCGAGACACTCATGAAACTCTGTTATTTTGGTTTTCCTATTTGCAACAGTCTTGATTTGAATACAAGAATGGATTTGTCCTGTCCCAGGTTAACGTCAGTCATCAACCCTCCAGTGGATGTGGTTGCCTCATGTGTAAACTGTCTCTCTGTACTGGCTGCAAGGATGCCGGGGAAGGTGGGTGTGCTGGGGACTTCCAGTGTGAACAAAAAGTAAAATAATTAATAAAGGTCAGTGTTCTTGAAACTTCCTCAACCAATTAATCTGTCTTCTTCCTTTTACTTTCAGGTGTGGTCCAGTCTGCACCACACTGGTTTCCTCCCTTTTGCCTCCAACCCTTTGACCAGCATGTCCCAGTGTGTAAGGTAAAAAGCCCAGACTGTGTGCTTCCTAAAGCTTCATTTGCCTGGCAAATATCAGAGTTTTTATTTTTACAGGAAGTAAAAAGTATTGAACAAAACTATCTTCTTTTTTTTTTTTAATTTCCTAGTGCCGAGGGGATGAAGGCAGGTAACTATGGCAACCTGCTGGTCCAGATTGAGCAGCCCAGGGGGGAATATGCTGTGACCATCGCTTTCCTTCGTCTCATTACAACCCTGGTCAAGGTAACAACAGTTTTTAGATGAAATGTATACTTTCATCTGGTGTCCTGCTGCCATAATGTGTATTATGGTATTCATATACAGTATATATATATAATATCATTTCAGGGTCAGCTTGGCAGTACTCAGAACAAAGGTCTGATCCCCTGTGTGCTGCTGGTGTTAAAGGAGATGCTGCCTACATACCATAAGTGGCGTTACAACACCTATGGAGTCAGAGAGAGGATAGGTAAGGGCACCGTTTTACCTTTCACTCCTAAAATGAAAAAAAAAAGAAAAAGTAAAAACTGACTTCTCTGTGTTGCGGCAGGTTGTCTTATTTTGGAGCTGATCCATGCTATTCTCAATCTGAGCCCAGAGGGAGAGGACCAGGGGAGGTAAGAATAAGTCTGTCGGGATTCAAGTGTCTAAACTCTTAGCCTGGATATTGTTCTCTAACTTCAGACAGTGGAACTTTCAGGTCCTATGAAGGCTATTACTCTGTGATATGTCAAAGTATTTCTCCAGCGGCAGGCTATTCCATAGTGCTCGGCACACCTTAGGAACATTCTGTGACCCAATCTGTAACCCACTGCTATAACCTTTAAACACAGATAGCCAGAAATATCCATATGAGCTCTGTGTGTTTTTCTGCTTTTAATGTTAGGAGCAATGCTACCATCCCTTTAGCTGCCTTATGTGTACTCTTTAATATGCATATATCTTGTAGTATAAATAGAACCGTGACTTCTAGAAAACATGAATTGCCCTAAACAGATATTTGGCTGTTTACTTATAAAGTCATTAATTTGCTCCTTTCTTCCTGGATGCAGCACTCCCACCCTGCAGTCTCTGTGTATCTACAGTCTGGCAAACACAGAAGCTGGACAGGCAGTCGTCAATATCATGGGAGTTGGAGTGGACACCATAGATGTGGTCCTGGCTGCACAGCCCAGCAGGTGACCAGTCTGATGCATTTCCCTCATAATTAGTCCTTAATCTTCCATCTTTTTGACTTTCACTAATTGTGTTGTCATGTTTGGTAAATCAGTAGTTTAATTTTCTTGTACTTTCTTCCTGATGCTGTCCAGCTGTGGCTCTGAGGGTCCCGGTCAGATCCTGATCCAGACAGTCAAACTGGCCTTTTCTGTCACAAACAACGTCATCCGACTGAAGCCGCCGTCTGACGCCGTGTCCCCTCTGGAGCAGGCGCTGACGCAGCACGGTGGCCATGGCAACAATCTCATAGTAGTCCTGGCCAAATATATTTACCATAAACACGATCCAGCGCTTCCTCGTCTCGCAATCCAGCTGCTCAAAAGACTTGCCACGGTAACACTTCCACACCTACAGCATAGAAACCTGTACTTGGTGGGTTTTTAAACGACACTAAAAGATTGTGCTCATGTTGTCTCTAGGTGGCGCCCATGTCAGTCTACGCTTGCCTTGGCAGCGATGCAGCAGCCATCCGGGATGCATTCCTCACTCGGTTGCAGAGCAAGACAGAAGACATGAGGATCAAGGTCATGATCCTTGAGTTCCTCACCGTTGCTGTGGAAACGCAGCCTGGCCTCATTGAGCTCTTCCTGAACCTGGAAGTTAAAGATGGAAATGAGGGGTCAAAGGTATGAAATGCAAGAACTGTGTTTGTTTTTACATTTACCAATGCTTCATCTATTTTCAAGCATCTGTGTTGTTTTTTCTTAACTCTTAGGAGTTTCTACTGGGAGAGTGGAGCTGTCTTCATGTGGTGTTGGACCTGATTGACTCCAAACAGCAGGGCAAATATTGGTGTCCCCCGCTGCTCCACCGAGCAGCCCTGGCCTTCCTCCTCGCCCTCTGGCAGGATCGAAGGGACAGCGCCATCTCTGTCTTACGCACCAAGTAAGCTTATTTTCTCAAACAAAAATGTGTAGGTGGATCCTTTAAATAACGGTGTGAAGTATGATGCTGATAATGCGCTTTTTTACACAGAGAAAAGTTTTGGGAGAATTTGACAACACCTCTTTTCGGTACCCTCACCCCACCTTCAGACACAACAGAGGTATTTTGCCATTTTTGCTCTGCTGTACTGATTAATAAACTAACTGGATGTCAGTGGATTTGTGAACTTAACATTTGTAATTTGTCCTCAGCCTTGTGTTCTGGAAACCTGCGCTTTTGTCATGAAAATCATCGGCCTGGAGATCTACTATGTTGTGAGGTAATTTCAGGCTCCATACCATAACAGAGGTGTTCCTATATTTGTTCTATTCATTTTCAAATGATCTCTCAGATCTCATTTAATTGATGTTAATTATGTTTGTGTTCTTGCAGCGGTTCCTTGGAGCAGTCTCTGAAAGATGGGCTTCAGAAGTTCTCCAATGCACGACGCTATGAGTACTGGTCCCAGTATGTCAAATCGCTGGTGTGCCATGTGGCGGAGATGGAGGAGGAAGGCATCTGTTACTTCCCAGAGACCCAGATGTTGATCTCTGCTTGGCGGATGCTGCTGATTCTTTCCACTACTCATGTATGTTACAGTAAATGATTATAATGTTTCAGGTGTTGATGGCGTCTGCCTTAAAGGAATAGTTTGGCATTTTAGGAAATGCACTTCTTCAATGAGTTGATGCTACATTTATTTCTGCACTATTAATATGGAGCCAGCAGCTTATTAGCATATGTTAGCTTAGCTTAATGTAAAGATTTGAAACGAGGAAGGTAGCCTCACTCTGTCCAAAGAACACCTGCCATCGTGTCTAAAGTTCACAATTAATAGTTTAGTTTGTTTAATTGATACAAAAATTGATGTGTAGACGACAAGTTTTGGTACATGGAGGTTGCTTGCAACCTAATCTCTTGGCTGGGAGCAGTGATTTCTTTGAGTGACAGGACTCTAGTTATTTTTTTTTTTTGGCTTTTTGTTCAGATTAAAACAGATTAAACTAAATCTAATGGTGTTATTTTTTGAGGTTTAGAGGTGCTGGTGGACACATTTTGTTCATGTCAGGATGGGCCAGGCTAGTTTTCCCGTTTTCAGTGTTAATACTAAGATAACTTTAAAAGGCTGTAAGCTGCAGCTATGATATGAGAGTGGTGTCAATCCTTTCATCTAACTCTTGGTAAGAAACAAATACGCACATTCCCAGATTAATTTGTGAAATACACTACTGTTTTCTTGGTAAAGCTCAACTCCAAAGGCACCACAGAAAAACATGATGATGGACGGTATGTTCTATTTTTTTAGGCTGATGTGATGCAGCTAACAGAAGACTCAACCAAGCTAAAGCTCTTCATGGATGTCCTGGATGGGACTAAAGCTGCTGTAAGTCATCATGGCCTAAAATATATGCCTGTAATTAATGGCCTCTAATTTCTCTTTTTCTTGTTGTAACATTTCTCTTTATTTAATTAGTCGTTTTGCTTTCTGTCTCATGTCTCTATCAGTTGACCACACCCATGTCTGTGCCTTGTCTTCGCCTTGGATCCATGATGGCAACTCTACTACTCATCCTCCTCAAACAGTGGAAAAGGTGTGTACTTATCCATTTGACAGAGGGAAAACCAACAGTGCACACTGTTTTCTCTATTTTTTATAAACTCTGTGGCTGTCCTCTTTCTGTCTCCAGTGTGGTAGCAGCAGCTCCTGACATCCTGTCTCCTCTGTCCCTGATCCTGGAGAGCGTCTTGCAAGCGGACCAGCAGATGATGGAGAGGACCAAAGCCAAAATCTTCTCTGCACTCATTTCTGTGCTGCAGATTCAAGGACTTAATGGTAAAAAGCTTGTATAACATCTTTTGTCTGTTTGACTAAAATGTTGCAGTAGTCAGTAGTACAGTTTTGTTGTTTATCCCTTTGTTAACTAGGTGGAGATATTTCCCAGTTGCCCCAGCTGTTGCTCTCTGTGTGTGAGACGGTGAAAGATGAGGCCCTGGCGCTCATTGACAACACTCGCCACATGAGCCAGATGACAGACACAGTGGAGGACGAGGACAGCATGGAGACAGACTCTCCTCGGGGCCCACAGAAGGACCAGAGAGACGGGGTAAGTGAAGCAAATTGGCAATGATGGCCAGTGATGATGGCCGGGGATGTTTCGACCTTTGCTGAAAGGAAGTTGTTGGGCTTCTCTCTATAATATCCTGGTCTGACCCTTATCATTTAGGTCAGTGAGGTAAATTTGTAATGTTAATCTTATATCTCAAGTGGAAAGCACTTTGGGTAAACTTCTTTGGGCTTAATTGTGCTGTATAAATAATGTTGGCTTGACATGGCTTTAAAACTGTTTTGGTACCAACTCTCTCCTTCAACATATGTCAGAAAGTCCGTTTCATATTCAAGTTACTGATCTTAGTTTCAACATTCATTTTCAAACTTTCTAGATGTTAAATACATTTGGGTCATTTAATGTTAAGGTGCAACATTGAATTAGAAGAACAGCTTTTAGTCATACATTACTTTGTCTTTTATGAAATCTTCATTGACATAAATTTCCCATGATGTTTTGGCCAGACTGAGCAAAACTTGGGGAACTCCATTTGGGTTTGTGTCATGGTGCACCAGTGTTAGCTGCATTGGTCTTAAGCAGATGATGTACAAAAGAGTATAAATTAACTGCCACTTTGGACATTTTCTGAGGCTGGTAATCCAAAGGGCTCTAAAGGTATAATACACAGATTTAATGTATAAACAATAAAAATAGGTTCTGGTTGGCTTCGTCAGACTTTGGTTTGTTTCACGATGAGAAGATGCTCTTGTGTTCATCTTTGTACAAACCATAATCAGGTCCTGGTGATATACAGTATAACATAAACATTACAACCTAAATATGTAATCTATTTGTAATAGCTTGTGTTGAACACAAGTGAAGGCTGCTATGCTAACTACAAATTCCTTGATACTGGGGGCGCGGCCCTTTGGTCAAAATGTAAACAGATCCTGAACCCAGCCATTGGTGAAATGTCCATGGGCTTCAGAGGATTTATAGTATAGGTATACGCACTTATACTGTAAACAAGATATTTGGTAATATCCAAGTACGAGGTTGGAGACAGCAATGTGGGCTGAATCAACACTTAAACTTTATGTTGTTAGGTTGTATAGATCCATGTTGTTATTAAAGGACAGCTTATCCACATTTTGGTCCCTGGCATTCTTGCTGAGTTTGTTTCGGTACAGTACCCTCTCAGTTTGCTCTGCTTCTCCAGTTTGATGATTTAATTTACTTAAAATATCTTTTCTGTACTGCTCACTGTAACTGTACCTCCAAAAGGGCACCTCTGGGACGTCTCAGATAGTCAACACACGTGACTGATGAAGACTGATTCACAATCATCCAGAGTGCCTCCAGCTGCAGTGTAAATCTATGTATATTAAGTTTTAGACCACTTTCCCTCTCATTCTTTTCTATCAGGTGTGTGTGCTAGCTCTCCACTTAGCGAAGGAGCTGTGTCGCACTGACGAGGACGGTGAACACTGGGTCTCAGTGATGAGGAAGGTTCCAGTCCTCCCCTCGGTGCTCAGCGCTGTGGAGCTCAGCCTTCGCTCCAAACACAACCTCTACTTCACTGAGGCTGCACTCCACCTGCTGCTCACACTGGCCCGCACTCCTCAGGTAAACACAAACAAACTCCTCTTCTTACCACCTTTGAATCTAATGTCATGTCATTAAATCAATACTTTTACAGGAATTTAAGAGGTGTCTTTGTTTTTCTTCTAGGGTGCAGCAGCTGTTGCGGGAGCAGGAGTCATTCAGACTATCTGCCTTCCTCTCCTCAGTGTATATGAGGTCTCTTCAAACGGGGCGTCACAGGTAAAAGAAAATAAATTAGAGCAATCACTTCAAATTTTTCTGCCTTGCATGTAACTGTATTGATTAATCACACAGATGTACCACCTGATGCATTAATGTGATATATTAACACACATATATCCATTTCCCTGAGCAGAGTTTCTCCCGTAAGTCCCAGGACTCTGCCTGCTGGCCGGGTGTGTATCGCCTCTGCATGTCTTTGATGGAGAGTCTCCTCAAGACTCTGCGCTACAACTTCATCAATGAAGCCCTGGACTTTGTCGGAGTACATCAAGAGCGTATACTACAGGTATGACCTTAATACCATGAAAGATGTTTTACTGCATTAACAGGAAAAATACTGTATGTTCAGTGAAAAAAGGGAAAGGTGACAGCCGATGAACCCGTCTTGTTTTAACGTTGCAACTAAAATTATTTTCATTGAGAACAAAGAAAATGAATCACCGGAATTTCCTTACTCCATTACTTCCTTACTCCTCATGTTCAAACTGCTTGTTTTGTCTGATCAAAGTTCCAAGATGTTTAGTTTACACTCTTACTATTTCATGAAGAAAAACAGCAGCTTTTTTTCTTTAAAAAAAAAAAATCTTAAACAATTATTTGATTATCAAAATGGTTTATTAATGTTCTGGAATTAATTCAGCTTTGTGTCCGCTGCAACAATCTGCCATTGCTGCACTTGGTCTATGTTTTTCCTCCTTTATGTCCTTATATCAGTCAAAAGTATAAAGTAAATGAATTTGCCATAAATTGTGATGTATTTTATTAACTGTTTTTAGGAAGAGGTACAGAAGAGGCTCACAAGGGAGCAAAAAGGCACAACTATTGTTGACACATTTATAATTCAGGGAAGACACAATATACATTTTTGCAGTCACAGTTCACTCCCCTGTATTCATGACAATATCCATTGTTGTATCCAGGTACTGCAGGCAGTGTTGTTCTTCTTGTTTTTTAATAGTATTATAATCTTCACTGTCTCTCCTGCTCAGTGTCTGAATGCAGTACGAACAGTCCAGAGCCTGGCCTGTTTGGACGAGGCCGACCACACAGTTGGTTTCCTTCTGCAGCTCTCCAGCTTCTGTAAAGAGTGGCAGTTTCACCTGCCCAAGCTGCTCAGAGATGTACAGGCAAGTCCAGAGGAAGTCACCACATTAACAAAGAGAAACACAGTTCAATATTCAGTTATTTAATATTTTTCTTTCCATCTGTCCTGTGCAGATAAACCTGTGTTATCTGTGCCAGACCTGCACGTATCTGCTCCACAGCAAGAAGATGCTCCATCACTACCTCCAGGTCAGAAACCAGGAATGTTTCTCTAATAAATATGTTTTTAGATGTTTATATGTTTTGCTAAATAACCACTTAATTTTTGTTTTGGCATTTCCTCAGGCTAAAAACGGTGAGGCGCTGCCCCCCGGCCCCCTCCCCAGGACACAGCGGACCCCCCAGACACTGAATAAAGAGGCAGCAGGTGGAGGGGAAAGAGAAGAGGCCGAGCAGAAGGCCCTGCTGGCTGTGCAGTGCAGTCTTCTAAAGATCCTCAGTAAAACCCTGGCAACTCTGCAGCACTTCACTCCAGACTGCTGCCAGATTCTCCTGGACCAGGTCAGGCTGCTTAAATCGTTTTTCTAACACCAAAATGAGTCTAATAATGTGTTTTTATAACTAGACAGATCATAACAAACTGCTATATGTTGCCATTCGTGTAAAGCTAAGAATGCAGGAACAAAAAAAGAGAATGAAATACTGATTGTGTCTCTACCTATGTGTCAGTGTATGGACTTGGCCGAGTACAGAACCCTGTTTGTGCTCAGCTTCACAACTCCGGCTTTTGACCCTGATGTGCCTCCTTCATTTGGGACCCTGCTGGCCACCATCAATGTAGCTCTGAGCATGTTGAGCGAGGTAGACATCATCTTCTTCAATAACTTTATCTACCGTCAGCCCACCATGGATTTCTAATCATTTTGTGCTATTCGTTTACAGATGGAGAAGAAAAAGGAGCCCGTTTCCTTGAGCATAGTTTCACTGGCTTCATCAGAGGAGATCCAGGCACTGAAGTGAGTAAATCTCTCTCCTCTTAGTTGAAGTGTTATTTCACTTTCGGGTCTGATAATTAAAATGTGCTTTTAAGGAAAATGACACTTTGGGGAGATACGTTTTTCTTTCTTGAGAGTTAGAGGAAAAATGTAATACCACTGATCTTTGTCCACTAAATATGAAGCTGCAGTTATCTTAGCTTAGCATAAAGACACTGGCAGCAAAAACAGCTTGAATCAGTGTCCAGACTAACAAAATCTGCCTTCCACCATATTATATCTCACAAGTTTAATCCATACAAAGGTTTTTACCTTGACTTATAATAAAGCTGTTCCCCCTCCTTGAAGTTTGTTCAACTAGATGCTGGCTGTGGCTCAATTTTTAATAGACAGATGTGAGAATGATATCAGTAAGATGTTCCTCCCATGTTTTTATTTCACTGTAGAACATTATCATCAAAGCGATGAGCTTATTTTTCATTTCTCTTGTCTTCAGGTCCTTGCTGATGTTCACCATGGAGAACTGTTTCTATGTGCTGATCTCTCAAGCTGCTCGGTGTCTCAAAGATCCTTCCATCCTCCCTCGAGACAAACAGAGGCTCAAACAAGAGCTCAGCTCTGAACTGGTGAGACATCACATCTCTCAACCATTTTGAAGTATCAAACCTTTGAAGCCTAATGCTGGCCACATTCACACACTTTTTAATGACAGTTAACAAATTCAACTAATTCATTGTTGCTTTTCAGGGTATCTTATAGCACTGAATTTCTTCAAAAAATGTTTCATAAAGGAATCAAAAGTCTTATTTACAGTATTTTCTGCTGATGTGTTGCTTATAAAATGTTTCTTTGGTCCTGAACTGAGAGGGAGGTTGTTTCAGTAGTGGATTGTGCAGATGGAGGCTGTATAATCCAGTAAACATAATTACTGCTGCTTGTTTCAGTAGGTATGATGCTCATCATCCCATAATAAAGTGTAGATTTTAGTAAAACCTCAAATTTCTTATTAATTTTCTGCCCATCTGGATCTAAGACATGTTCGTTTAATTTTATTATTACAAATTATTGTTATAAATTACTTAAAAATGTGGTTTTCATTCAAACTTTTGTATGACTATTCAAGAAATGGATATGAAAATATGTTCATTCTATGTATTATTATTAACATCAAATCTTGATGTGAACTTTTAGTTTTCTTCCTACCTCTTCTCATCAGTAAGATACATAATTATATTATTAAAACTTGTTTCATTTTCTTTTCTCCACCTCCAGAGCACTCTTCTCTCGAGCCTTTCCCGCCACTTCCGGAGGGGCTCTCCATCATCTCCGGCCAGCGGCATCCTCCCCTCCACCCAGGCCAAACCACCCACACCCGGCTCCAAGGCGAGCCATGAAGGTCAGGAGCCGTTCATCCAGCTGGTCCAGGCCTTCGTCAGACTTGTGCAGCGATAGATGTGAATTTACAGTACAAGACGCGGATCTCAAACATGGGTAGTTTTTTTTCCTCCACAATACAATTACTGTTGTACAAAGCCAACATTTTTGTACCAGCACTTCAGAGAAAAATTAGTTTTCCCTGATGTTTTGCCTCATTTTGAAGTACACAGTAATTGTAACTATTCAGGTTGCACAAATGTGAGACCTGGAACTATAACCAGTAACTACAATAACATTTAATGAGGACTGTGAAAGACGTTGACAGTGTTAATACATCATTTTGCCAAACCTGTTATAACTAAACTTGACCACAACCAAAGTGTTCACTTTTAAAGGTCAATGTGAAAACACGTTTAATAATATGAAGAGATCTGAGTCTGTAGAGATCTTGGTGCTACAAACATCAGTCACTGACTGTGGTCCATCTTTCCGAGGCCTAGTTTTATAGGTCACTTTGACGACATACGACCAGACGCGTTTCAAGTGCTACTTAAAAGATAAGACCTTTTTACAATATAATCATTTTATGTACAACTAAATGTAGTAGAAGAGCTTCTCCTGTAAAACTGTTATACCTTTTTTTCACAAAATCTTGAACTTGCTATTTTCCAATTTGTGCTTCTCCATGTGGGGTTTTGAAGTGGCTGCCACGATTTGTACTTAAAAAAATGTATATGCTAATAAAGGGACTTTTGTACCACAATCTCATATTAGAATTATATTCCTTTGTCAAACCTGCAGAATGGAACCTTTATCTCCCCCATCTGGCAGAAAGAGTAGTTACGCCGTTGACGTGTATCATACATGCAAATCAGTCACTTTTCGGTGAAATTCGCCGTTTTGAACTCAAAATAGGCCATTTATGTGGCTCGTATAGACCAGGGGTGCCCAATCCTGGTCCTCGAGGGCCACTATCCAGCATGTTTTAGAAGTTTCCCTCTTCCAAGAGGGATACATCTAAAACATGCTGGATAGTGGCCCTCGAGGACCAGGATTGCCCACCAATGGTATAGTATGTCGTAAAAAAAAAAAAGCCATAATATGGCAAAATACAGAGAAATGTACATGGTGCTGATAGACACAATCAGCATTGTGTGAATAGGCTTGAATATAACGAACCTTATTTATATGTAAAACTCTCACACACCAGGTTAACTTGAATAAAAATGCTGCAGACTTGTTGGTTTCGCAATTAAACTTTTGTTTTTACTGCATTTTCACATAATTCCTTGAACATACAGTAGCCCCAAACCATTGTATACATAAACTGACAGGTGAAATCAAAAAGTAAAAACAATAAGTCGGTAATAAAATACAATTCCATGTTCTTATATGCTTCATATAAAAAGAATAAAAGGAAAAATATGCTGGGATTTATATTTACAAAGGCATTCTCTTTTAAAAGAAAAAAACTTTTACAACTTGAGTACCTAAAATAAAACAAATTATAGGCAGGGCATGTGCAATTAAAGTACAAAAGGCTTTGATTCCTGGGGATAAGGTGACAGTTTTACAGCAGGACAGAAAGGCAGGATGAAGAACATTAAGGAGTTGCAGATTTAGTAGCTGCAGTGCAAAGAGGCATCACTCTTACTATCACCTGAGGATTCAGAGTGTCTGCCTGCAGTCAGGCCAGAAACAGGGACAGTCATCTGCTCAGGCTGAAGGTCTGTAGTGTCCACTACTGCCCATTGACTGGGACCTCCTGAAGAAGAAAAGACAAATTGACAGCATATTGTAACATCAGTCTGTAAACACTGAAACCAGGCAGGTGACAACAGTCACTTCACTACAGAGCTCATTGAAGGTTACAGCGAGAATTTCTTGAGGAATACTTTTGTGTTTCCTTGCGATATGTTTTACATTCCTTCTGATCCATGAACCAACACAGGTATAAGACACTGGCAGTTCAGAGAATCACTGCTGATTCTATGGAAAAAAGACATGATGTGACATTTGATGTGATATATTTATTGCTTACTAAGCTGTGGCTGGATATATGGTTACTGTTTGAACCACAGCAGCAGATGAAGTCTGACCTATGGTGCTATGTATACACAGCTGCTACTGTTTGAGCCTACAGTATATCTATGACAGATGTGTTTATTTTAGGAGTTCAGGAATACAACAGCTTCAATATATCGCTCAGACAAAGCGATGTACAAAACTATTGCTGCATATTAATGTTAGAGTCATAATAATTCCTAAATAAATACATTTAATTTAATACTTAAGTGATAGTTGAGTTTTAATAGAAACAAGTAAAACATTCTTTGTTTATAGCATCTTAAATTTGAATATTTTCTAGTTTCTTTACTCCTCCCTGACAGTAAACTGACTGCTTGGGATGCGGACAAAATGAGACATTTGAGGACATCATCTTGGGCCGATTTACATTTTTCACCAAGTTCTGATGTTTTATAGAGCGAACAATAAATCAGTAAATCAAGAAAATAATCGACAGATTAATCGATAATAAAAACAACTGTTAGTTGCAGTCGTAGTCACAACCAGCAGCTGAATACTGTCAGAGATTAAATGATGAGCAATACATTGAAGTGTAACATCATCTCTCTTTGTGTGTCCCTAAACAGACAGTGTATTATAACTGGACCAACTGCTTATATAGATCTGAAGGAATGTAAAGCATATTGTGAGGAAGGAAGAGGAAATTCCCACCGTGACCCTTGCAGAACTCGTACTTTACAGCTTTGGCCTCAGACATGCAGGATAAAACCAGCCGGCACTAAAGCCGAAAAATAGAAATAATACTAAGTGCTTCCAGACACATGCATCTGACATCTTGTTTATTAAAGGAAGTGCGTTACATTTTGATCAATATGCTTACTAAACCTCTTGCTTAGAGTCTGTTCAATATGAAGGTATAGCCAGAAGATGTTAGATTAGTGTCAAGACTGAAAACGAGGTGAAACAGAGAGTCTGACCACCCGAAGCTCAGAAATCCACCTAACAGCTCCTCTAAAGCTCACCAGTCAATATATTAGCTTGGCATTATTTTGTAATGTTTGTATATATTCTCAGTTATCCTGGTTGTGGCTTCATGCAGTAGAAGGCAACTGGACTTCTTTTTGGTAAAAACATGTTTCACCTTTTATCCAAGAGGCTTCCTCAGTTCTAACTGGTTGGTGGTGACGAGAGACAGTGTTTTATCTAGAGCGACTCACATGACTCGTTGGCTCGTCAACGACCAGAAACTAATATGAATCGAGGTGTGAATGGTGGTGAAACTTCCTGGGGAGGGATGTCAGAGCTGTATGTGAGTGCTATGTGGTGCTGTAAAAACAATGGTTTTACATGAAACAACGCGACCACAACTTGTTTTTATACTATAGTTTTTGTACGCATTAAACAAACAAGACATAACATATTAATTTGTACATTTCAGAGGTGCTATTTTTTTTACCTTTGGATGGAGCCAGGTTAGCACTTTCAGTTTTTATGCTAAGCTAACTGTCTCCTGGCTGTAGCTTATTATTAAACAAACACTAATGAAAGTGTGACTCTAGGCAAGAGAGTGAATAAGCATAGTTTCCAAAATGTTAAATTGTTCCTTCAAAGATGCCTCAGCCAAGTAGAAAAGGCTCTTCATGCAACATAAATTATAAAACACTTTTTTGCACAAAAACAATATCATAAAATCACAGTTTAGGTGCAGCTAGCTGAATCCTAGTCATACTGTGTCCAACATAAATAACAGTGGTAGGATTCATAGTATAATGTCACTGTTGGATTTTGCCAAGTGAAACCAAAAAACTCAAAACTCAGTGTATCTGATTGCAGTAATATCTTGGTATCTGCTTCATGCAAGAGATAAAATCAGATCACCAGAGTGTCATTAAAGTCATGCATCAGATCACTCTGAAAGCCTGCAACCCAACAACACTGACCTTCGTCTGGTCCTCCAGACAGGCCTTTCAGGCCAAAGAGGGTACAGTAATTTGTCTACCATTATTTCACAGAGAGGATGAGAAGGAAAAGAAGAGTGATTCACTGAAGGAGAATTTACCACCGTGGACAAGAACATTAGTTTGACATCTGATCACTGGGTTTTGGGTTTTTGATTAGACTCACCTCTAAATTCCCCCTGGCTTTCTTCAGCACTCCGTGGGTCAGAGACACTAAAGAATGGAAAAATAATTCATGAATTAATTTACATACAGTTGTACAGAAGAGCCAACATCGGCCCATATGGGTTACTGGTGGTTAGTCTTTAGTTTATAAATGAACAGCACAAAATCTAAATAAGCTATATAGAATAAAGACAAGCACCAAATCCTCACATTTGAGAATCAAGAGCTAGAAACTGTTGGACATTTTGGTTTGATAAATGATTAATCAATCATTAAAATAGTTTAAGGTTATTCTTCTGATGCTCCATTTCAGCTGTTCTAAGCAGTACAAGCTGTGTAAGTAAAAGCAGATAATCATACACTGATCGATGATGACTCTCTCCATTCCCTCTTTGAGCTGGTTTGTGGTGCGGAGACGTTTAACGGCTCCACTCAGCATCCTCTCCTGCTGCGACAGTCTGCTCTTCAGTCTGGCTATCTCATTTTTCAGCAGTTCATCCTGATTTGGAGGATAACAGAAAAGGATTTGGTCCATTGATGCTTCATTAGATAAGGTAGATCGAGTGTGTGTGCTTGTGTGTGTTTCTACCTGCTGGTTGTTGTAGCTGTCTGTTGTCGTGTTACCAGCTGGCAAAGAGACTCTCCACACCAGTTTGAGCAGTCGCCCAGCTTCCTCTAATACTTGCTGCATGGTGTTTGTGCTGCTGGATAAACTCTTCAGATGCTGCTGTTCCATCACCTATAAAGACATACACGCAATAACTCCAGTGAAAACAGTAGTTGTTATACATAATAAGTACAAACTCTGAAAAAGGTAAGTCCAATTTAAACCTTATTATGAACTTCACATTTGCAAATTTTTATTTGCCAAAAGACTGCACTATAGTGCTTTTGGGGGCGTGCTGGACACGTTTTTCACTATAAGAGGTGTTTTTATGACGCACATTTTTGGGCCTTTCTTAAATTTACGACATGCTATATAGTATGACTTTTTTTGGGGGGAGGTCAAAATTTTATTTGCCAAACGACTGCACTATAGTGCTTTTGGGGGCATGCTGGACACGTTTTTCACTATTAGAGGTGTTTTTATGACGCACATTTTTGGGCCTTTCTTAAATTTTCGACATGCTATATGTATGACTTTTTTTGGGGGGGGAGGTCAAAATTTTATTTGCCAAACGACTGCACTATAGTGCTTTTGGGGGCATGCTGGACACGTTTTTCACTATTAGAGGTGTTTTTATGACGCACATTTTTGGGCCTTTCTTTTTTGGGGTCAAAATTTTATTTGCCAAACGACTGCACTATAGTGCTTTTGTGGGCGTGCTGGACACGTTTTTCACTATTAGAGGTGTTTTTATGACGCACATTTTTGGGCCTTTCTGAAATTTTCGACATG